>JAMKCH010002818.1:0-36007 GCA_023653785.1 Ophioderma brevispina
GAAGGGTCATTAGTCCGAAGTTCATTACTCCGAAAGGTCGTTTCTCCGAAAATCAAGATCATTACTCCGAAAGGTTTTATCTCCGATCGATCATTTCTCCGAAGGGTCATTGCTCCGAAAGATTTTTATTCCGAAGGGTCTTTATTCCGAAAATGAAATAAGGGTCATTAATCCGAAAGTTATTTGATCCGAAAGGTTTTTACTCCGAAAGGTCATTATTCCGAAAGGTCGTTTCTCCGAATTTTCGGAATATCGACCTTTCGGAATAAAAACCTTTCGGAGTAAAAACCTATTTTTTTATTTCATAGGATATTTACTCCGAAGGGTCATTACTCCGAAAGGTCGTTTCTCCGAATTTTCGGAATATCGACCTTTCGGAATAAAAACCTTTCGGAGTAAAAACCTATTTTTTTATTCACAACATTACTGATCACATATAAAAATAGACTAGTAACTAAAAATTGGCTTGGGAAGAAAGCTGGAACTTTTACACCTTAAAGGGGGATGGTACCAGAAGAAAGTATATAAAGTTTTCATCTTGATAGAATGGCCTTCGCCCAAAAACCCCATCTGTACAGTTTCGCGCCGATATTTCAATTTGTTTTCATGTGACAGCTAGAAACGTGATTTTGTTAAAATACTGTGTAATCCCGCGTGTAATACTAATACTGGTCGACCAAAATGGAGTACACTTTCGCTCAGAACTCTCAAACCAAACATCATTTAGCCCTACGATTTCACAGGGTAAATGAGAAAATAATAGCTTTCTTCTGGTACCAACATTTTGACCACTTCCGGTAAATCTGGGCTTCTGGGACGAGGCTATTACGGGGGCTATTAGCGAGCGGGCCATGGACCTTTAAATATATAGGTCCTTGATTGCCCAAACTGTATTTAAGAAATGGACATAACAGGAGTGGGACCTACAGGTGCTCAAACTGCACGTGAGAGATTCTGGCCCGATGTTATGGTCCAGGACTATAAGCAGTTCATTTTAAAGTTAAATAAAGTGCAATAGTCCGATCGCTAATATAGCCTCGTCCCCAGAACCCCAGATTTTATCGGAAGTGGTCAAAATTTTGGTAGCTAAAGTGTTTTTTTTTTTTTTCTTCTTTCGTTTACCCTGTGAAATCCTAGGGCTAAATGATGTTTGGTTTTGGATGTTACGCGCGAAAACGTGCCCTATTTTGGTCGACAAATATTTAATTTTACATATTAAAACACGTTTTTAGGATGGGGTTTTGGGGTGAATGACATTCTATAGATTGAAACTTTATAACTTTAAAATGATGTCTAAAAATTCTGAAAAACCGTAAATGACCTTTAGGAGTAAAAATCATATGAAATAATAAATTAGGTTTTTACTCCGAAAGGTTTTTATTCCGAAAGGTCGATACTCCGAAAATTCGGAGAAACGACCTTTCGGAGTAATGACCCTTCGGAATAAAAAACCTTTCGGAGCAATGACCCTTTTTTAGATTTCGGAATAATGACCTTTCGGACCAATTGCCGTTCGGATAAATTTACCCATCGGAGAAATAGACTTTCGGAGAAATTAACTTTCGGAGTAAATACCTTTCGGAATAAAGACCTGTCGGAGTAATAACCTTTCGGAACAAAAACCGTTCGGACAAATGACACGTCGGAACATCGACCTGCACCCGATTTTTCATCATGAAATCCAATCACAATATAAATATTTCAAACTTGGCCAAATTTTAGCTTTATACTACTAAAGACGGGAAAGTGTGCTAAAATCAGGTGTCGCAAACAAGTTTTTCGTTATTTTTACAACAAAATTGTAAAATCTGGTACTTTTAAGTATTTTTTTTTAATTTGACAACTCCATTCATTTCACCATATGAATATAATTCGGGCTAGCCTTGTTCAAGACGCTTATTTTCCTCTATACACTGAGAATTTGCAACATATTGCATAACACAGAGTGCACGGTCACCGAGTAGCCAAGGGTTCGAGGTGATTTGCTACTGATGATAGAAGCTGATAGACCGGCAGAGCCATGCGGGGTAAGTTATGGTCCCAGTCGAAGCTACCCCGATGTCACTCAGACATGCCAGACTAGATAACACTAATAGTTATACAATTGCCGTATACTTTTCTGTAGATGATAACTCTATAATACAAGGTGACCCAATAAAAAACTTACCCAAAATGAAAGTGATATTTTTTCCACTTTCTGTAATTTGATATCTGTGGATTTCATTTTATCATAAAGAATGGGTAATTGAGCATCTTGCCTGAAAAAAAATATTCATTTTGGTTGAGTGTTTTTCGAGATATGGTACAACGAACAATGAGTAGGCAAAACAGAGTAGCAAAAATGGTAGATCAGTACAGTGCATAGTGCCAGGATTATTATATTTAATATACCACGTGAGCTATTATTATTCTGTCATCTTTGACGCCCAAAGTGCTGGGAATCAAAATAGGATTCCAAATTGTGGAAAGATAGAAATCGTGGCGATTATATCCCGGACTGATATACTGTGTAATATTAGTGTCGTCGAGGGACAACCCCGTCGTCTTGCTGGACATAATTATCTTTAGGACTGAGAAGATTCCTATGGAATATGCCATGGATTTTATGTTGTCATTTTGGAGCCTCACTGTGAGGACATATCATCGTTGAACTGCAACGATTCTTTTAATTGTGGACATAAATCGTCACTTCTGGAAGAACTTTTGTGTAAGACTGTAAATCATTGAGTATAATATTATTGTAATTGTGTTTTTGACATACCAAATTCTTGAACCAATCTGATTAAAGTCATATTAAATCAGTGTTATTATATAAAATTTAGATCATTTGTGCACATGGCTCATTTATTTGTGTTTGAAATGTATATCTGACCTTTGTTGTCCACGAGGCGTCGTCTCTCTAAATGTCTTAGATTAAAAACTAATCTAATTGGATTGCTGTCAGGGACAAATCCAAATTTGGATTAAACATTTAAATCAAAATACATTGAATATAAATCTAATAGATAAAAGATTGTAATCAAAATTTAGATTTGTACTCCGTTTTAATTTAAGAAATTTAAACAAGGCCTTACTAAGTTAAGGTGTTCGTCAGTGATTATTTTTTCTCTACACATTCACAATCTCTATCCTATAAACTCCCCAACTATATATGTTTTTAGGGGTTTGATTAAATTAATTTTTACAGTATAATGTATTGTTTGCCAAGTTGTGTTGGCAGAATGGATGCCAAGATTTTCCTTTAAAATTGACAGTATTTTTTCACAGTGTGGATTACTAAAAATCTCCATTTCTTAGGTAAGTCGGGGGAACGAGGCTGTGGATCACGAAATGTCCCTTTAATCTCTGACTCACCTCGTTTAATATCGCACTTATATTTCATTTCGAGTCGGACTCTTAATCTTTTGTATGTTTTGGGATACACCTTTTCCCTATTTTTATAAATTTTCTCTTATTTTTTATCCAAAATATTTCATATTACACGTTACACCCAATATTCACTTTTCCACTTCACCTCTTCCATAACGGAGATTTGATTTCTCTTCAATATTTTATCCACACCAAAAACAACAAATATGCTGGAAAAGAAGCTAGATAGTGATAGCGAGGCCTATGGAGAGGATTATGAGTCACAAGGAAAAACAGAGTTACCATCATAAACTAAAATCTTAACAAAATCTGCAGACATACTTACAGGAAAAACGCCAGAAATGGGGTTTAAAACAAGTGTATTTGGGCAACATAATTATATAGGCTGATTGTAGTTTGGTGTGCCCTGGGCTATTTCAGGGGCGGCGCCAGGGTACAATCATAGGAGGTCTAAAATCATTGAGGGGCGAAACATTACTTGATTACCTCATATACACTGTTCTCATAACAGCATAAAGTGGTAAAAAATATTTGACCACTTTTATGGAATGATATCAGTTGATTCATCATCCTTCTGAAAATAACTTGTTCCACAATTAAACCCTTTACGAATATTTCCTTAGCCTTAAAGGAAAGGGGTATTTGAACAGGCAGAGATTTGTTACATATTTTCAACATCAGTCATTTTTCCCGATAACACATTTTGGTAAATTCCATGCATCGAAATGTTCAATAGTACTGTTTTTCAAATGTCCATCATTATCAAATATCAATCAATATCAAGTAATGGCTACCCTGGCATGATCAGTTCGTCAAGACGTCGCGGCATACTGTCCACACGGGTTGTTTTATGATGTCATTGGGGCAGACTTAACGGTCAGAGCCTGAAGTTTGAGAAAGATTGTCCTCTAATTGAGGGCTCGGTCCTAAGGCATCCCGGCATGCTCGATAGGGTTCATATCAGGGAGCAAGCAGTCCATGGTATCTGTCGAGTTCGAAAGACCAGACCTCGAAACAACAGACCTCAGACCTCGAAACATCAGACCCGGAAGCAATTTCACTTCCGGGTCTGTTGTTCCGAGGGCTGTATTTTTCGAAACACCCGGGGATGTCTCGAAAAAACATCAAGACTCGACACCGACCTCAGACTCTAAACATCATACCCGAAGTAAATTTCACATCCTGTCGAGGTCTGTTGTTTCGAGGTCTGATGTTTTGAACACCGTATCTGCTCCACCCTCTGCCTCAAGAATTGTCTCCAACTCGGCCCTGTGCTGCGTGCGTTGTCCTTGCAGCCAAATTGTTCCGGCTTGGAGCATGGAAATTAACAAACACAGACGTGAAAAGAGCAAACAACGTCTGGCCTTTTTACAGCTCACACAACGGCATCGTTACGTAATTCAAAATTATCATGGATTCCTTCACATGGGTGGGGACTCGTTTTGTAATCATTCACCTATTCTAATGATTATTAGCGTTTCAACAGGAATACGTTTTAAGATTGGTTCTGAAAAATATATGGCAACAGTGATAGGTAAAAAACGAACAATTTTACACAATTTATGGCTTAACCCCCCTGTTTTTCCTGATTTTGAAACTCGGGGGGGGGGGGGGGCGAACGCCCCTTGCCCCCTGTGCGACCCCCTGACTATGTATATCGGAAACTCAAATTTTAAGTCATATAGCCTTAAAAATCAACAGAAAACAGTCAATTTATTGATAAAAAAATATCCTTTTGGTATTAAAAAGTCAACAATGTGTGCTTTTCAATCTTCTCATCACAACGAACACCACGTTTTTTGTTGTGCTTGTCTGCTCTATTACTCGATTTATCATTTCCCAGGGTGGAGTCCCTAAAGTGACAGGATAATAATTTCTCTAAATTGCACTATATCGGTCGTAACCACCTACCAAGAACGTTTCGGAAGTTTGTTGGACAACCGATACAAAAGAAACCGCAAAACCTTGTTTTGAACTTGGCTACTATCGTAATCGTCCCCTAAAGAAAACCATGCTTTGAATTTTTCTTCATGCACAACAGAAATTACTAAATCGTCCATCTTATTACATAAAGACGGTGTATTCGGCTTATTCACTTCAGGTGTGAATCTAATACATTGTTAAGCATATCCAAAATGCAAAAAAAAACAGGGTTAACAAAAAATTGGGGGCGCTTCTATCTTGGATCTCCTCATGTCTCTTTGAACTAGGGGCCTGCCGACCACGGGTTCCGTTTCAGATAAGTGGGCCAAATATAATGTTACCCCTCACTGTCTATCATTACTTTTTAAAAAACCTTTACCGAACGTCCTCGACCGAAAAACAATTCTCATTTGAATACAATTTTCCTCCTGAAAATTTCCAATTTTTCATTCTTAAAAAAAAACATTTCAAACCAATTTCTACCGATTACTTTTTATTCCCCCCTTCCCTCGATCGTTCGAGTTTTAAGTCCGTCCGACGGGATCCCTTTGTGGGCCAAGGATGCCTCGCTCTTCTTAAGTAATTATGGTCCGATTTGGGGCATAATGGTCTGGAGTTGAACATTTTTTGAAATAGCAAACCTGTATTTTTTTTTTATTATGAATGCGTTCCTTTTATTTCAGGATAGTGAGCATTTATTTTTTTATTATGAATAGCGACCCTATTTCTTATCATGAATGGCGAAAACACTTATTTTTAATTCTGAATCGCGACCCTGATTTCTGATTATGAATAGCGAACCTTATTTGTATTATTGCATAGCGAACCTTATGTCTTATTATGAATAGCGAACCTTATTTCTTATTATGCAAAGCGAACCATATGTTCTTATTGTGAATTAGCGAACCTTATTCTTCTTATGCAGGACCGACCTTTATTGTTTTTAGAATAGCGCAACCTTTATTATTTTTGAATAGGAACCTTTATTTATTTTATGACTAGCGAACCTTTATTTATTTTATGAATAGCAAACCTTAGCTTTTTTTTATTATGGATAGCGAACCTATTTTATTATGATAGCCGAACCTTATTTTTTTATTATGAATAGCGAACCTTATTCTTTTATGATAGCGACCTTATTTTTATTCTGAATACGAACCTTTTTATATTTTATGAATAGCGAACCTTTATTTTTATTATGGAATAGCGAACCTTATTCTTTTAGGAATACAGACCTTAAGTATTTTATTTATAGAGAACCTTATTTTTTTATTAAAACTCTTAAAATTATACATTTATTCTTATTATGAATAGCGAACCTTTTGATATTTATGAATAGCAAACCTTATTTTATTATGAATACGAACCCTTATTTCTTATTATGAATACCGAACCTTATTTTTTTTTATTTTTTTTTATTTTTTTTTATTTTTTTTATATGAATAGCGAACCTTATTTCTAGTATAATAGCGAACCTTATTCTTATTATGAATAGCAACCTTTTTTATTTAATGAAATAGCGAACCTTTATTTGTTATTATGAATATCGAACCTTATTTCTTAATTAATTAATACCGAACCTTTTAATTATTTTATGAATAGCGATCCTTATTTTTTTATTAGGATAGCGAACCTTCTTTCTTATAGAATAGGCGAACCTTTTTATATTTTAGACTATGCAAACCTTTATTTTTAATTATGAATAGCGAACCGTTTTTTTTTTTAAAATTAGGTTAAAAACGCGTGTTTTTTTGTTTTTTAAACCTTTATTTGTTTAAATTATAAGAGCGAACCTAATTTCTTATTATGAATAGCGCCCTTTTTTTATTTATGAATAGCGAACCTATTTCTTATCATGAATAGCGAACCTCTTTGTTATTTTATGAATAGCGAACCTTATTCTTATTATGATATAGCAAACCTTATTCCTTATTATGAATAGGGCACCTATGTTTTTATTATAATAGCGAACCTTTTCTCAATATGAACCCTTTTTTAGGTTATGAAATCGAACCTTTTTTTTCTATTATGATAGCGATCTTTTTGCAAATTATGAATAACGAACTATGTGGCATTTTATGATAGCGAACCTTAAGAATAGCGAAACCTTATGAATAGCGGGCGGACCCCATTTTTCCATGATGTATCACGCAGAATACCTTGTTCTCGTTCACGAATAAATAGACTTGTCAGAGTTTTTTTCTTTTTACCGTGTATTCAATTAAACTTTGACCCTATATTTCATCATTATTCGAAAGGGAAATGAAGATGAACAAAATCAATGAAAAAAAAGGTTGTTTTGGGCAAACTTTGACCTAACATCTTGGGGCAGTTACGGGTCCGAGACCCAACCCCGTGACGTGCCCGTACCTCGTTTCTATTCATTTACCGCGTATAGACCCTATGCAATAGGCAGCCATGCCGGTAGGTAAGAGAACCACATTACATGACACAATACATCCACCTGGTACTGAATTCCAGAGATGCTTCAAGTTGTACAGGTTATCTATTATCCTCTTGGTATTCAAACGAGGGCAGGGAGATTTTGACGGCGTACGAATATGGTCCATTAACAGAAGGGTGAGTCGTGCCACGGTTTTAAAAAAATTTGACATTACACTTCTGTAAAAACGGAAGAGTTGTCGGGGGTGTCGTTTTGTGGCAATTTCTGAACAAGGATCTGACATTACTGCCATCATTACTAAACTTGAAAAGCATGTTGTCATCATCTCACATACCATTGATTTGTATATGTGCTAATCCCGGCATTTGGGGATTTCCAAACGGTTCTGAAGAATTGCATTTACTATGGCAGTCGCTGTCTCCGTTTCATTACAAACTGTCATCTAAAACCCTAATTCAATACATCTTATAATTAAGGAATAAATTATTGACTTCAAAATCCTCGGGGTTAGTGGATTAACCCCGCTGCAAAATAGTGTTAACTTCCATAACGGTCATTTAGATTTAAATTTCGTGACCAGCCTAGACTTTTAGTCAGTTTTGAGTTGTAACCGTCCGATACGCGTAATAGCGGCCTCCTCATTCCGTTAAGTCCTTGAAAGGACTAGCACTCGAGTCGCGCCGGATTTGAATTCAGTCTGTTGCTGTTGAGGATGGCATGTCCTAAACACCCTGTACTATTTAGAGATTTCGTGGAGAGGGCGCCCAGTTTCTTTACAAAGCTAGATGTTTGCATGTATGCATAGCCTACCTCCTGATTAACAAGAAACCCAAGTAGGTCGTGATACCTTTGCGATTAACTATCTTCCGTGCTGGGGATCATTTAGTTCCTTCACTAAAATTTAAAAAATATTATGTAAATCAGGAAAGCTGTATCCCCAAATGAAAAGAGTGCACATTATTAAGAAAATGAATAAACGTCAACAAAATTTACTTCCAGAATGTCAGTGACCAATATGTACACGTAAAATGAAGCGAACAATAGAGCTAATGATACTCAACATCAACCTAAAACATTTCGGATCTTTTTCTCATCAGGGTATGCATGTCCATTGTTACTGTCCACACGTTTGCAAAGATTTCAAAGCTAGTCGCCGGTGTTATTTCCTTTCCCGTATTGAGCTCTATTATCTTTTCATAACATAAAGGGCAACATAATACTCACCTCGCTCATGATTCTTAAAACTGGAGGTCGCTGAATACCATTGGCTTTCTTGGTAAATTGAATAGATAAGGGTTTTAAAGACAATAACTTGTGAATTTAGGTTATGTCACAAATTAGGTCAGCCCTTGCCATGGGCTTTTCTTTCATGAATTTTGTCCTTTTACATTTTTTTTCGAAAAAAATTATTACTCATATGGGGGGCAAAGTGTAATGAAACATAGTAGAATCTCAGGATTTCTTTTATCGCGAACGAGGAAAGAACTCACGCCAATGCATCAAGGACATAACATTCGCAATCTGTTCAACTGCTTGCACAATAACAATGTACCAGATGTAAAAGGATGTGAAGTGTGTTCCGGCCGATTATTGAGTATCATTAGCGCCCCCATTTGTTCGCTTGAGCATGTTGAGGTTATGTATATCCATTGGTCACTGATATTCAAGAACTAAATTGAGGTGACATTTTATTCATTTTTCTAAATAATGTGAACCCCTTTCATGTGGGGACAAAGCTTTTCCTGGTTAAAAGGTTTTTTAATTTTAGTGAAGGAAATAATTAATCCCCAGGTCTGGAGTACGAATATTTAATTAAGAGGCCAACATTGGATCATGTACATAGCCTAAAGTGAATAGGAAAAGTCTTGTCATTATGACTACAGCGATTCGCATAAATTCGCCTGGCTATACTGCATATCTCCGTGGTTCGTGATAAACAGGTAATCCATTTGATAACCTGTTAAATGGAGTTTAGTCTTTATTGGCATGGGATCATGGGGAGTATTGGTCATTTTGATTACATACGCGCCGAAGTGAATCCTTTTCCCGCCATAAAATACTAACAAATATTATTATTACCAGTTATTGGGATATGGCAATTGCAAAGGCATTACATTTTCATGAAAATGAATAAATCAGCTGACATTTCTTTTCTGGATATCCGTGATCAAGGGCCATACACTATGGTACATTTGACTCAACAAATGATGGCGTTATTTGATAAGTAAATCCACCCGGTATGTAGGCGGACAAAGCACTTCAGATTCTCCTTTTTATTTGGAAATGCAGGCCATTGTTACTGTCCTTGCAGTTGAAAAGATTATAGCTGTTATCTCCGCCCAGTTTAGACTGAGCTGGCCTCGTTCGCGAGTAAAATTGACTTTTGAGGTCTACTGTTCAATAATTTTGACTGTAATATTTCATCATTTAAATGAAAAAAGAAACGGATGTGAATCAAAACGCATGGTGGATATGTTGCTTGGTAAGCTTTGACCTAACAGAACCAATTTCCATAACTTATTGGCTGGACCTCATTTCTATTCAATTTACCACATGTTATTAAAGATACATAAGAAGGGGGTCTAGCGACCTTTGTCTAACAACGCGGTAAATTGAATAGAAAGGGACTGCTTTTCATTATTTTGGTTCATCTTTGTTTCCTTTTTCGGAAACCTGATGAAAATACGGTCGACCGGTCAAGGTTAATTGAACGAACAGTAGAAGCACTATAGGTTATTTTTTCGTGAAAGAGGACAGTATCTTGTGCTTTGCATCAGGAAAAATAGCTGAATCTAATTTGGGTGTTGATATCATCTGAAGTATTTTCAACGGCTTTGGTAATAACAATGGCGCTGTACTCCAGATAAAAAAGTAATTTGAAATACTTTATCCTCTGCCTACCGAGGCGAGATTTACTGGATATCAACAGTGCTATTATTTGCTCGAGTCAATGTAGAATGATTGTACCGACATCTACTGGTCCTGATAGTTATGGAAATTAAATTGACATTTTATTGGAATGTATAATATTTTAAAGGGTTATTTAAAATTTCCCAAATGCGCCATTAAGTGTGAACTATATCACAAGGAGTAAAGAGTAAATATTTGATAGGCTTGTTATAATGCAGGTCAATTATAGTTCAAATGATAAAATGTACTGTTTTGTATCGGTTCACATTTTCAAAAGCCCCTACTTAATTGAACGTAGTCGCATATTATCTGTCTTGATACATCCCGTGTTTCCACAAAAAATCCGACAAACTGATAAGGCCCGGGAAATTTTACAAGCCTGAATTAAATACCGTTCTAACGCTGACCCATCACGTTTCCACAGAAAGCGTTACAGCAAACGCACAACATTTTCATAACATTTTTCAAAGATAGATACAATCTTTTACAAAACATTTGTTTGATAATATTTGTGAAACATTATCAAATGACTTTCTAAAACACATTAATTTGTAACTTTTCATCAAACATTAAGACAACATTTCTCAACATTACTACACAATATCGTAAGTCTTTGTTATAGAGATATTATCTGAACATTTTACTCTTATAGTAGATTTCAAATAAGTGAGACCTCATTCAAAGTTTTAGGTCTGTCCATTCACCGTGAGAGGTAAGAGGAATAATATTAATGGCCACAGGTAAATCAATTCTCATGATTTTGGTGTCATTGTACAGAGGAATAACTGAGATTTTCGCTGATATGCAATAAAGTGTAATACAATTTTCAATTAAATGAGAAATACATGCCTGAAAAAAACGTATAAACTTTTTTTGAGGAGTTTATTTGGTAATGGCAACAAGGGCCTAGTCTCTGCATGGCCGGGGATTGAACCCCATATCAATACCACACCCGACGCTATGCGCCAGGAGTAGCCCTTAATTTGAAATCTACTATAGATAAGTAAATGTTTTAGAGAAGTTGCGGAAATGATTTTCTGCTGACATTTTCCTAATGTTTTCAAAACATTTAAAAATGTTATCAAAATGATGTTTTTTTTTATCTTAAGGTTTATGAAACAATTTGGAAATATAATCAAATATGATATTGATAATGTTCTAAAAACATTGTAACCGTATACCATATGGATATCTGTATATCACCTTATGCAAATGTTTGAATAATATCTTTTGATGATCTTGTTTTCGGCTTATGATATTTGACGAAACGAAACGAAACAGGCTCGGTGCACCCATTGGATTACACGCTTTATTCCGTTATCATACATTTTATACTATGACGGAATAGCGTGTAATCCAATGGGTGCACTGAGCCTGTTTCGTTTCGTTTCGTCGAATATAATAAGCCCTTGTTTTCAGAAAGTTTTCCAAACATTGTGCTTATTTTTAGTAAGATGTGTTCGTTGAAATTGTTTTTAAAACTTGTAAGGAAATATTTTCATTGTGTTTTCAAACATCTTTTTCAACATGGAGATGTTCAATTTTGTTGACATTAAAGCAAACACTCGACACAATACATTATTGTCCTGTACTCTGACGACCTTTTAGGCCATGTACTCAGAAAACACATTTTGTCCTAACATCTATTAAACATTTTCAGAATTTTACTTGAACTATTGTCACACTGGCAATGAATGGTTTGCAAACAGTGCACTACGCAATTTTATTGGTTAAATGTTGTGACATTGATTTAGTGAAACACAAATTTCACAAAGGCATGGCGGAATAGTTTTGGTTTTCTAATCAGACGTTATGAAATAGCGTGCAATGTTTCCTTGAAAATAACATTATGTTATTAGCAAACACACTATAACTCTATTTTGACTAGAACATTCTTATGAGGTCAGGCAAAACATTTTATGATGTTAGACAAACATTTCCGTAACACTCATCATCATGATATTATATAGTACTAAAAAATTAACAGCAACTAAAACATATTAACCATTTTAGTTACACACTAAATATATTACAAAACAGAAAAATAAAACAGATGCTTTAAAATATTTAAAAAACCTTATCGAGCCTTAGTGATTAAGCCGTGGCTTCGTGGATACGGCATTCTCCTCTCACCCTAAATGAACACGGTTCTTTCGATTCCCGACACGGTATTGTGATAAGTTTATTCTATGCAATACACATCAAACATTCGGTGAGGCATCTGCAAACAGATTCTGAGTAGCAGGGAACAAGAGGCCGAGGCACACCTAACTGGTGTTATTTGTGTGTGCTTCCTATATCCCGCTATTCACTTCATCACAAATGGGGAGCTAGCAGCGATTTGTAGCACATCTCGACCGGGCACTCGTAGTACAAAAGGTTCGAGTGCTTAAATTTGTACAATAAAATCATACCTGGCAAATATGAAACAAGTTTTAAAATTTTAGGGGGAGCTACCGATTAATGTTTGTACCCAGTTCAGGGAATTTTTGGTCACAATGTTCAAACACTAATGTCGGGCTTAAAAAGTCTAACGAGGCTTTGTAAACTGAAAAATGTACAATGATATCTGTGACTTTTTATAGACTAGTGCTAGACCAAATCAACAAGCTTGCCACCAATTTCCGTAGTCCCTTCAAAGGATAAACAAAAACCCCGGTGTAAAACTTATTGATAAATTATTAACATGAACCCAAATAAAACTGCACATTTTCTTAAAAGGAATAAAATTCACATCAATTTCTCTTTCATAATATCAGTGACCAATGGATATGTATAGACTTCCAGCAAAACCATTAACTAAAGATATTACAATGGCGCCGGTATGCGGAGCGGCATTGTTCTCGCCAGTGTGTTTCACCCCCAATATTCGGTTGGAACACAAATTCCCCGTCCTCTTTCACAATATAACTAACCCGTTGTTACATTATGATATAGGTCGTTGACCCTAAGTTTTCTTCTGAAAGCGCTGGTAAATTGAATACAAATGAAGTTAAGTTACGGATTTTAATTCTGTCACAAGTTTTATGTTCAAAGCTTGCCCAGCAACGTTCTGGCATGATGTTTGTTTTGTCTTTCTTCCTTTCGAAAAATGATGAAAACTGGATCAAAGTTAATTGTACCACGCACTATAGAAGCTAAAGATTATTTATTTGCGAATTGATTTTGCGCTTACGTCATTAAAAAAAGACTTCGTCCTAAAAAAATCGGAGAGGGTGTCACACCTGAGTATTTTTCACCCGCGATACAATATAACTGGTCCGGCACTCCCAGATGAAAGGAATCTGAGTGGTTTTTCTTCTACCCGCATACCGAGCCTGTAATTGGATAATCTGTAGCCTCCATTGTTTGCTGATTCTAGTGTATCTATTGGTCACCTGATCTTGGGAAAATAATTGAAGTGACACGTTATTCATTTTTTTCAAGAAAATGTGCAAGTTTTATTTGGGGCAACAGATAGTTTATATATATGATTTTAATAATTATTATATTTTTCCGCTTGGTTTTGCTCTCCTCTCCCATGATAGGGATGACAATCGCCCAGCGCAGAAGGGCATGGCCCATACCCTATTAGATCTCATGTAATATTATATCAACAGTCCTCATTACCTTTTTATCAAGCAGGGTGGTCAATGAATACCATAATATTTTGGCTGTTCACAATTGCCCTACCCACCAAATGTATTTTCCCTCAAAAAAATATGCAATTTTTCTGGAAAACACATGCCATCATATTTTTCCACAATTTATTTAAGGAACATTAATCAACGCTTATGAATCATAATTTTTAGGGCACACATAGGGGAAAATTGACACTGCCCTTTGTGTAAAGAAAGGAGGGCCAATAAATCCCATTGACTTTGTGTGCAAGGTTTCACATGCGCGACAAGCACCAGTTCTAACTTTAAAAAAAATCATATTTTGTTGCAGCACAGGGGTCGGCCCTGATCATTTATTGCCATATTCCCCATTTTTTGGAATTTTCCGCCATTTTGGATTTTTGATATAATTTCCTAGATTTTGTTAATTTCGAAAACCAAAGACGATTTTTTTTCTTCATTTTTGGGGTCTAAATTTAATCCTTATCCAATTAAAAAAATCTTCATATAAAACATCAACGGCTTGTCTTCCACTTTAATTTTTTCTATGACTATTTTTGTGAGCACCTTAAAACAATAGCTTCACTCAACACGGGCCTGCCATCTTGGTTTTCAGCCAATTTTCATTAATTTGCTAGTTTTGTGGTAGTTTGCAACCATGGACGATTTTTTTATTCAAATTTTTAAGCCCACAAGTAATTCTATGACATTTCTTTTCATATAATACAAGTTATAAATTAAATGCTTGTCTTTGACTTCGTTTTCATTTTTTGAATAAATGATAGACCTTCTGTGTACACGAAACCCTGTGGCAGGTATGATTTTATTACCAAACTGAACAAAAATGAGGGGGTTGTCCCGTAGAAAAATACCTTCTTATTTTTATCGAATCACCCTAATAGACTATTTGCACAATCCTTCAAATGCATCTCATTCGGGTGCCCATTTCCATCCGGAACTTTTACCACAGCCCAGTTGTCTAAAAACACACCCGGTTAGAGCGTAACTAACAAAATAGCGAAAACTTACCCTATCTGTGACGTTTGCACTACAGTTGGAAAATCGTCCCGTCAGGTGCAGTAGGGCACAGTTTCCGAATCGAAATATCTACGTTTTGTCGTGCAATTTCAACAACCCCAGTGTCCTCGATTGTTTTTTTTTAATCGATTTCTTCCATTTTTGTAAGATTAACTTCCCGGAAAAGGTACTTTGGTATGTAATTTTCGGCACTGTTCGGCCGCGCGAACGAACAACAATTTTTTTAGTGTAAATATGACCTCTGGTACATTCCCTGATGGAAACGGGCACCGAATGAGATGCATTTCGGGATTCGCGCAAATAGTCTATTCTTATACCTGTCTATTCAAAATCACTCTCCTGTGACAAGCTTGCAATAGACAGGCGATAGGCGTTTCGTTTGGTAATGTGACTTCAAAACCCCACCGTCGGTTTACTGGCGTTTCGGTGTGATTGACGCGCTTGTCTTTGTTTGAACAAGGAAACATACTCAACAAAACCGCACATAACCGAGTTTTGAAGCCAATCCTTGTAGTATGTTCATGGTTCTTCGCAACTTCCCTTATTGGAGTTCATGAAGACACCCGTGCCTTCATAAATTGGTATCAATTGATTATATGTAGTATGTATCAAAATGCCTCAGCGACCCTCTGGAATAACTAGAATATCTAACAATCATAAGAATGATTATTGTGATTTTATATTCGTGTTTAACCTTCTTAAAAGTTTTCGACGATTCTATTTTATTCTGAAGGGTACTTAGGTGTGCTTTATCCCAGAAAAATCAAATTAATATTATTATTTTCTAGGTTTTCAAATCAGATTCGCACTGAAAGCTGAATTGCTGTTAACATTAAATGCAACATAACAAATTAAAACACAATATAAAGTCAACTCACTTTCACTTGCAAAAATATGGAATACAGGACAACACTCACCAAAAGTACCCGACGTGAACCACGACCTCACAATTAAAAAAAGAACTCGCCTTCAAAAAGCAACACCACATATAAACAAACACTTCCCAACATTTTCATACATTCACATAATCCACTACACACCATCCCACATATACTCAACCTACCACAACACCCAGTACACTAACATACATAATAATATCACTCACAAATACTGAATAAAACATCCCCCCTCCCACACATCAAACACTAAACACATACACAAAATACACTACAAAAAATAAACATAAAATCAACATAGGAAGGGACAGTCTCAATAATTGCAAGATGCTTGCACTAAAAGTTAAAAATGAGAGCAGCCCCGTGTTCCAATGGTCTGCATTAAGCCAATATTAAATGTGATTAATCTTGCAGAGGCAGATTAAAGCGTTTGAGTATAGTTAAGAAACAGAAAACGCCCTGCAGTAGCCGCTTATGACCTATTGTAAGTTGCCCCCACTTCAAGTCTCTGCTGGTCTGAACACCCAATACCCTTACAACATCACCCTCTGTTTAATTGCTCATTACATATTAAGAATAATGGAGAACGGGGTGTTTATCACTGTTTTTTGAGAAAAATATATTGTCATGCCAATAACATTTTTGACGCATTGAGTAACATGTTATTGTGTTTTGACACATTTTCAAAATTGGGTCAGATGAACAGATGTTGGTGGTAAATTTCCTGGGTTGGTTCACACGGCCCTTTCCTCAACTAACGTGATGTCATCAACAAATTTGTAGGCAAGATATATGTTTTGATCCTGAGATATAGCAGCATCATGATTCAACACAAGAATGAACCCGGGCCAAACCAAGTGCCCTGTGAACACCCCTTTCAAATTTCCCATTTAGAGGATTTGGTTTTGATAGTGCACACATTGAGACCTGTTGCTAGAAAATCGCACAACCAAGGGATAATTTCAGGTCTACACCATACTCCTAACATTTGGGGAGATGATTTGTGATCAACACGATCAAATGCTTGCTGGTAACTACCACTCTACACATACTCTTTGTTTTATCACTATTTC
Source organism: Ophioderma brevispina (assembly GCA_023653785.1). Taxonomy (NCBI): domain Eukaryota; kingdom Metazoa; phylum Echinodermata; class Ophiuroidea; order Amphilepidida; family Ophiodermatidae; genus Ophioderma; species Ophioderma brevispina. The sequence continues at coordinate 17,213 of JAMKCH010002818.1, forward strand.
GTACAAATCATTCATAAGTTTAACCAAGTAATGGCATGTTGATGCTGTCTTTTTGTTGTAAAATTGATTATACTGGAATTCGCGTGATTAGGAGTGGGGGAAAAAGTTTGGATTATATCCATTAGGTGAAATAGGGATAAGCATTTTAATCCATCCAAGAAGTCGCTTCGCTGCATACAATAGAAAGTGACCTGAAAGGAAAAAGGCCCAGTCCAAAACTTAATCTGTTTACTTTATTTTTGAAATTGAATTGTGTGTTCTTAGTACAATTAATAAAAAAAACCATTCACATCATTTTTACTGTAAAAACGATGTTTAGGACTTAAACGCTTTGTGTAATCATGCGAAAACGCTAATTTAAATGTTAAAACATGTTAAAATATTGATTGCAAGTGTTTAAGAATATGGCATTAGAATTAAGGAATTACAAATGATATTAGAATTAAACAGAGTAACGATGGGAAAATAATTAAATTCCTACTGAGCACTTTTCACGGTATGTCATATTGTTTGGTCCTTTCTACACTGTTCCTAAAGGTACATTGACAAAGTAATTCCCAATTTTACACTAAAGAAGTTAATTTTATTTAGGCGACGTTATGTACAAAATGGTTCGCGTTTTTATGTGTTAAGGTCAAGATTTTCATTTCCAAATATTTCCTCCAACAAGCGATGTGGCGGCTCCGTCGTACGGTACTCATACATATGCTTCTTTCACAGTCGCTGCTGCGCCTCAATAGAAGCCTATTGTATGAGTACGTACGACGGGAGCCGCAACATCGCTACAAGAAAACCTGACGTTGGACCATGGAAAAAAGAGATGAGAAGGACCACAAACGACCCACTTGACGTTTGAACGATCTATTGCCGCCTCCCTATAATGCCCAATTGTTATTCTATTTCTCTAAGTGGCCATTCCGAGGATAATCCTATTTCAGATTCCTAGCTCGCGAAACATTTCTCAGCTGGTCGATGAATGTGCATTGTTTGTAAATATCAAAATTAATCTTACATGGAAACCGAGCAACACGCCCGGGGGGGGTCTGGTGCAAATGGGAGGGACTACCGCTCGGTGGTTATCAAATTCAAAATACTCCAGTTCTAGTTCCACTGGGGTACAAAGTCAGTTGTGATTGTGACTCGTCAATGATACTATACAAATAGGAAAAAATAACCTAAAACATATCAGCAAAATAACCTAAGTGTTGTTTTTTCTTGCAGTAGCCAAACAGTGACATTTCTTGGGCTTATATTGGCTATATGGCTATTTAAATGTGTGTCTTTTTTTCATGTATTTAGAATAGGTCCCGCAAGAGGTATAATGATCTGCAAATTACCCTTTCTTAAATAATTTCAGTGTTCATCATAAAATACAGCAAAAACAATATGATAAATAATGATGTAATAATGCAGTACAATTGAAAAGGTAATTGATAAAATATTAATCAAAAGATTTTACATACAAGTAAAGATGCGTATAATACATTATAAGTGGAATTTCAAAAGCAAGTATATAACTGGGATAATACTGAGTGGAAATATATTTAAAAGTGCAAACGTAGATTTTATATACTGATGTACTGTTATGATATATTTTCACTTGGAAAAATAGTATAATTTCACCAAAGCTGGTCCAATTAGTGGCGGGTTTAGATTTTAACTGAAATTGGTCCCCGGTCAGGGGTCACTTTTCAGAACCCCTGGAAACGAGCATGGGTGCCCAACGAAAATCCAAGACGCCCCCCTCACCCCGAGTCCAACGTTCAAATTTAGTTAAACTTTTCACCTGATTTCTAACACTGGCACCTTGGGGCAGTAAAGCCTGAACGCATAACGATGTACATATAACCTTCTTTATATAACGAAAACAACAACAAATAACACACACCTGAAGACCGCCGAACATGTTTTAATATGCAAAATCTTTTACACTTTTACGTGTTCGGAACATCGATTTCAAATATCTACATAAATGATTGCTCGCCAAACATCGATTGCGGCAGAGTGATTATGATCAAATGGTGGTTTTTGAATCCGTCCCTTCCTTTTTGTGCGGGGTGATGGATAAACAGATTAAATCGGATTGTTGAAGTCGTTGTGGTCCTTCTTATCTCTTTCTTCATGGTTGGACCATCTATGAGTGGGTAATTGACAGTGTATATAATTATTCGTATTAGTCGGGCCCCATATTACCTGTGTGGACAGCACACAAACCATTGCTAACCATATTCGGATTTCAATACGCACGTGTGGGTGGTCAGTCTTTGGTAATTGGGACTACCACTGCGTTCTTCCATTGTTTGATGTACTGTCCCTCCTGGTATTATGAAGTTAAAGATCTCAGTTCGTGTAGGGCTTAATTCCAACTGCACTTCACGTAATCAGTTTGGCGGGTATTCCGTCTGGTGCCACTCGCTTTCTTAGCACTAATCTGTTTCAGTGTTATTGTAAACAAACATTCCACACATTCCATGATTTATTTTAAGCTGTTGTCTAAAACATGGTAACCTAGTAATATCTAATGGGAAAAGGTCATCACTTATGGAAAGAATTGTTATTGATACTGTCTGCTAGTGCTACATCCTTGGGTTTGTGCCTAGATAATCAAACAGGTGGCTGAATGCTTGGTGGCTTTGTTTTTCCGTAGTCATAACCCCGGATCTTGCTTATACCAACAGAAGTTTAGATTCTTGAGTTTCCTCGTCATAATAAAATACACGCGTGTCGGCGATGATTACCCTTTGACCTTGTGGCGCAATAACTTCCAAAGTGGCGTCTGTTTATATAAAGGCAGACTGTCTCTTTATAACTACTACTACTTTACTACTACGAAGTCGGCCTCAGTCGGAATCAGCACGGATCATTCAGTCTATCTACCTGCTAGCATGGCGCAAGCTCATTTGTGTCTACCAAGAAGGAGTAAAGTGCGAAGGGGCTGGTTGAGACATAAGGTGGGGAGGCTAAGCACCATGTAAGAAGGAATTGGTTGGGTGAAAAGCAGAACAAGGATATCTGATGTACCAACAGATCTCGGTGGCGGTAAGGAATGGAACCCAGTGGCCTGCGAGCTGCATCCTTTTTGTTGCAAACCTTGTCTCCAAAGAGTATGAAGCAGTTGTTCCAGTTGATGGTAAGCACACTGTCCTCAGCATTCTGGTGTGGTAACAAAGCCATGGAGACGACCTCTCCAGACGGGGTTAATGACCCATGTAGCTTATAATAAGTTGCTTCACTTCCGTAGTCATCCAAGATTTATCCTCATGGTGTAAACTTGGCCATTTTTGTGGGAAATAATCATCCATTTGCTATGGAGGGTCTCATAAAAATGCATCCACATTTTGTTTGACACCGACACCGATTGCTCTACGACACTTCGGTCCAGTCCATACGGAAATTCAGCACCAATTCTCGCATGGCCGAATCTTTAAAGGGGCATTAACCGCTTGACGGTAGTATTTTGGCCAAGGTTTGGAATCAAGATTATGCCGAGACCTTTAATGTGTTCGTGGATTGAGGCCAACATTCTTGCATGCCTCACCTGAAGATTGCCATCATGAGCTTTATTTTAATCCGTCCTTTGAGGTGAACAGTAATCTATCGAGGTACATTAAGAGAAAAACATGTGTGTATGGCGTGTAGAGCGCATGACTTATGATCGCCGCCAGGGCGTCCCAGACCAGTTTGAATGGGGGTGTTGAGTCTGTGTTTGCCGACAAAATCATGGGTCGGATTAAGAATTATTCAAATTTTCCCGGCTCGCTGCGCTTCGCAAGGTAGACCCAGAATTTTTTTCAATAGGTGAGAAAGTAGGAAGAGGGGGGGGGGGGCGGCGGGGGGATGGACCGCAAAACGACAGCCAGTTATTCTCCAGCTATGAAACAAAACAAGCTCAAAACAGAGTGAGGAGTGCAACGCCGATTATCCATTATCCGCGCATCGATCAGTTGCGCCGAAATTATACCCTTATCGCCGATAACGTCAACTTTGCCGGACAGAATTTTGGAAAGGGGTGGGTGAGGTAGACAGGCTAATCCCGGAAAAACTCCCATTTTTTCTTTTTTGGAATTTGAACTTTTCTCAACGGTTTTGTCCTAAAACTATACTCTTTCAATAAGCTTGGGGGGGACACCTTAAAATTTTCCTAGAATCCAAGATGGCGGCCATAATTACCAAATTGGCACCAAATACTAATTACATAATAGGTATGTTGCACAAATTGTCATTTTCAGATTTTCCCGGTGGTGCTGATATCCTTGACCTATGTACTTAAAAATCCAGCTGAAGCACTACTCATGATTTGATCTAAAGCCAAGTGGCGGCCAAAATCCAATTAGGGGATAAAATGACTAATTTGAACTATACGGCCTATTACGTTCCCCTTTTATACTTTTTAGGCTGGATGTGTTATTCTGAACTTATACTCTATTTGCCTGAGCTTCAGGCTACCTAATATTTAGTCTCAAATCAAAGATGCCACCAAAAGGGGTACCAAAATTATTTATCTACTTAGGTATAGGCATGGGAGCTTCCGATTACAAGTTAGTCAGTAGATTGTCCATCCTAACGATGGATCCTTCAAATTCCTTGAAACGCCATCCGTTAATTAGGCTCTTGAATCCAAGATGGCGGCCCAAAATTCCAATTGGCCGCAAATTACATTACTCATAATAAGTAACTTGGAAACCGTTATTTGACAGATTTTTTAAGTTGTTCTGCTATCCTTGACCTAAGTACGTAAAAGCCAGCTGAATCACACTCCATATTTCATCTCAAAATTCACGATGGCGGCCAAAACTCCAAATAGCTAATAAAATTAGTTAACTAGACTGCCGGATTAAATTTTCCATTACAAACATTTTTTTTTTTTTTTTTTTTTTTTTTAAGTTAAATATGAATGTTATACTGTATGTCCTGAGTTTACAGCTACCTAATTATATATCTCAAATCCACAAGGCGCCAAATGGCAACCCAATTATCTTAATTAGGTGTGGTGTACTGGAGCTTCCGATTACAATTACAAGTAAAATTCAGTTAGATCTCTCATCTAAAAGATATCCTTCGAATTCACCACAACGCTATCGTTATAGGGTGTGTGAATCCAATATGGCGGCTTCTAATCTGAAATGGCTGCAAAAATACCCTAACTCCTCATCAAATTTAATTCTACCAGGATCTTTTGCTGCAAAAAAATATTTTTTTGTAAAACATGGGGTTTCGGTGTGGCAATAGAGGAAATGGATGGGGGAGTAAGAAGGAGGCAGAAATGTAAATCAAGATACACAGTAAAGCATTGTCAAGGTTCATTTTAGGTATGGGGTAGAAGCTCCCAATAAACTAGACAGTGATTAAGATAATTGTGGTGGCCATTTTGGCGGCCATCTGGATTTGAGACTAAAGATTAGGTAGCCTGTAAGACTCAGCACATAGAGTATACATCAGAGTAAAACATCAAGTAAAAAAGGTTTGAAATGAAAAATAATAGGCAGTATGTTCACGTAATTTTATTTCGCGAATTTGGATTTGGTCGCCATCTTGAATTTGAGATTAATCATGAGCAGTGCTTCAGCTAGCTTTTAAGAACTTAGGTCAAGGATAGCAGAACAACTGAAAAAATCTGCCAAAAAAAACGGGTTTCAAGTTACTATTAGTAATAATGTAATTTTGACGGCCAATTGGAATTTTGGCCGCCATGTTGGATTCAAGAGCCTATAACGTATGGCGTTTCAGGGAATTTGAAGGATCCATCGTTAGGATGGACAATCTACTGAATTACCTTGTAATCGGAAGCTCCAATGCACTATACAACTAAGTAAATTAATTTGGTACCCATTTTGGGGCCATCTTTTGATTGGGACTAAATATTAGGTAGCTTGTGAGCTCAGCAAATAGAGTATAAGATCAGAATAAACACATCCAGCCAGAAAAGTATAAAAGGGGAACTTAATAGACCATATAGTTCAAATTAAGTAATTTTATCCACTAATATGGATTTGGCCGCATCTTGGATTTGAGATCAAATCAGGAGTAGCGTTCAGATGGATTTAAGTACATAGGTCAAAGATATCAGAACCACCGGAAAAATCTGAAAATGAAACAATTTGAACATACCTATTATGTAATTAATGTAATTTTGGTGACCAATTGTAATGGCCGCCATCTTGGATTTAGGAAAAATTTGGTGGTTCCCCCACGCTCATTTGAAAGAGTATGAGTTTAGGAACATAAAACCGTTGAGAAAAGATTGACCCCACAAAATGGCGTTTTTCCTGGATTAGACCTGTCTAGGGGGTCACACCCCCCACACCCCCACCCCCCCTCTGGGGACGGCCCTGATCGCCGCGGCCGTTTGAAGCGGAAAGTGATGGCTGTTAGAATATTCACGGATGTAGTGAAAAAAAGCAAACAAATATGTCTGAGAAAAGGCATTATAAGTCCACTATAAACTTGGAAATGTTTGCACCTTCTGCACATAGTCAGAGCATATATATGATCATCACCAAACATAACATTTACTGAATTAACGTAAAAGAGGATCATTAAAATTTAAATTTATTTTAAATTAATTATCTTAATTCGATTTTCCCTCTTCTCTATAGATGATGTGACATCAACGTTTACAAACACAAGTTAGCACTCTGCTCTACTGACATGCTAGAGATAATCCATTTTTTTAATGCATTTGACCCAAAACAGTGGGCAAAAGAAACAACTTTGGGTTAATATACTGTGAAATTGTCCAAAACTTGTTCAAATCGTTTTTAAAGATAACAAATATTTGGCTACTCCTAAGGTTTAGAAAAGGGTATAGTTTTCCCAATCTATGACTTATCATATGGTCACATGAACAGTTCAAGGTCATCCTGGGGTAAAATCTACAGAATAGTCCATTTTGCTCGAACTGGTTGCAAATTGTTCATATGGCACACTAGATAAGTTCTATATAGGAAGTCCGACTTATGACTAGTGACCTCCCATAGACCTTGTAGCCCCAGTTACATTTTGCATTCCAATTATGCAAAAATAGATGGGTGCAACCAATATATTTTCGGCTCCTATACAATTAGACGAATAATTTGACACCATTTTTATAGCGAATTATATCTGAAATTTTACCCCATTGTGACCTTGAACCTATTCTGACGCCTAGGCCACATTACTCCATATTATGCCTTTTTAATCCTTGAAAGGTGATCAACGTTGTAGTGTACTTTTCGACGCATTTTTGACCATTTTCATATTTATTTTGACCCTGTATAACCAGACGCCCCTTAAAACTACATATTCCACTCCTTTTTTATTGATATCAAGGCTGATCTAGGCATTAACAGCTGTTTAACTAATTAGTAATGCTGACGGATTGGCGCCAAGACAGCGATTAGCCTCCCTTTTGAAACTCTGCAAGTCCTGGTTCGATGCTACATGAGCAGGAAGGTGGCTATTCCATAAACCTACAGAGAATGGGAGAAATGATCTTCTGTGGGAGGCCAAGTTGGACCTTGGGACTTTCACAGCAAGGTCGTGAGACCTGACTGAGCGCCTAAGGCGAGAATCAACTGGCAGGTAGAGCTGCTGAGGAGATCTGGTGCTTGTCCGCAAAACATGCGAGACGAAAAGAGTGACAATTCCAACTGCCCTGAGATGACCAAGTGGTTGGATGTGATGATTGGTGAGCTCACTCTCGGGGATACCAATGGCACATCTCTGGATTGCATCTAGTTTGGAGAGTGAAGTGTTATCTGCTGCCAACCATGCCGAACTTGCATATTCCATGTTGGATCGAACCATGGATTTTTTTTATCTAACGCCCTTTCAGCTGTCACAAGCTAGGGGGCAGCTCGACGGAGCAATCATAGTCGCTGACTGGCAGTTTTAGCCATTTTGGTAAATCACTTGAGACCATGACAGGTCATTACTGATGGAGATGCTAATTAGATCGACCCGTCAACCTCTTCTAGTACTTTTTCCGAATGAGCCTTGGATGGCCTGTGCAGCAATCTTTCTTGTTTGATATTGTTACAATTTTACCTTGGCAGCACCGTAAAGTACATTCCATGAAGTTGCCCAAAGACTCTATTTCCTGCAATTCTTTGTTTAGATAGTCAACAGCTGGAATTCTGTCCTCTTTTGACTTTATGAAGGTCATGAGTGTGACATCGTCTGCGTAGAGGATGGATGGATTTAGGATTCTTCTTGTGATGTCGTCAATGAATATAATAAAAAGAAGAGGGCCCGACGATTGGGTCTTATGTACACCTGCATTGATCAACTTCTTGCTGGATACCCTCCCGTTTAGGATGATTCTGAGGGAGCGGTCCTTCAGGTATTCCTTCAGCCACTTCAGCAAACTTATCTGAGAACCTAAGAACCGAAAGCTTGCCAGTAGACCAGGATGCCACACACTGTCAAATGCTTTGTTGATATCAAGACATACGATTCTAGCTTCCTCTCTGTCATTGATAGAATTAGTGATGCATTGGAAACATAGGTTAGGCATGAGATGTAGAATGGCCAGACCTAAAGCCATACTGTATGTTTGATATCAATGAATGCGCATCAAGATGGCGCCACATGTTTCGTAGATCAGTCGCTCCATTACCTTGGATGTTATAGATAGCAAGGAGATCGGTCGATGGTTACTAGGCGAATGCTTGTTACCCATCTTATAAATGGGATGACTCAGTAACTTTCCACATCACTGGCATGCATGTGGCCCTTATCAAAGCAAAGTGGAATAGACGTGCCATTGGAACCGCCAGTTCTGGCAGCATTTCTAAAAACGATGCCTGGGATGCCATCTGGTCCGGAGGCTAGGTTGACATCTAGTTCAACAGTAGTTTCTTTACCTTCCTTGGCCAGAACATCATCTTGCCACAACTTGAGGTAATTCTCCGAGCAATGCTGGAGACAGGCTTGTCATTTCAGCAGCAGGAATGGTAAACTTTTCACTGAAGAAAGTCGCAAAACATTCATCTTTTGCCACGGCAGAGAAGTATGTAGAGTGTGCCCTGCATGTGTATGTATCTGGTATTTCAGACTTCCCTCCTGTTTTCATAGGCTATGATCTTGTCCACACCAAGACCTTAGACCAGTCTGGATCTTCATTTTGGTAAAAGTTTGATATGTTGTTTGAGATAATGATCTTTGCAATTAGTGTTGGGTTAAGGAATCATCATTTGACTGGCCTAAGAAAGAATATAGCCCTATCACTGTAAGCCTGCAGGTGCGCACGCATACTGCCGGACATTGCTTTGTTCGTTATCCAACGTGAGTCACATGCCACCTCGTCAAATTCACGAATATATAGACATCCGTTATGTCTGTGTTTTATCAATGGAGAAAGCCTTTGACATTGTTGAAATACCAAAGCACAATTTTTGAATTGCAACAAATATAAACCAGGATATATCAACCATCAGACTGCCTAAAAACCCAACATGATGATATAAAAAAATACTTAGCCCAGGGGGCTGTATACGAATCCTATAACAATCAAATTATCAAGAAAATACAAACAAAAAAATCCAGAAAAAATCAAATTAAAAAATTAAAATAAAAACGTTTTCCGGCAGCTCAGGGCCGGTACGGTGTTGTTTAAAGTGACAGGAGGAGATTTTTTTTAGGATACAGATTTCTCTCAATTTTCACTGGATCGGTCTAGACCACCTACCGAGAACGTTTCGAAGGTTTATTGAACAAACAAGTACAAGAGAAAACCGCAAACCTTGTTTTTGAACTTGCCTGCTATGCAATCGTCCTCATAGAAACCATGCTTTGACTTTTGCGTGCAATTATAAATCCTCATCTAGTTCCATATACACGACTGTATTCGGCTTCATTCACTTCAGTGTGGATCTAATACATTGGTAGCATTCCAAATATGCAAAAAACCGAGGTTCGACCAAATTGGGGGCGCTTCTTTCTGAAATCTCCTCATGTCTCTTTAAATCTCTTTGACAGCTTGATAACTTGATACAAGCAATAGAAATGTCGATTTCCTTGATTTGTATATAGGAAAAACCACGCGTGGCGATTATTTCCTGGAATTATTTGGCAGTGAATCACTTCTAATGCACATGTATAAAATGTACCGTTAACCAAATGCAGGTTGACTCATGTAACTCGATCATCGTTATCGGATGTAGGAGCTTTCTAAGCAAATTTCAGCTGAGTTGAGCCAGCTTTAAATTTGAAGAGGGGAGACCACACATATACACCTGAGAAACCAAGCTTCCTGGGTGAGTAGTAGACGGGTTTTGACAAATATTATTTGTGGACATTATACTCTGTGTAGCTGATATTATATAATTATTAATGAAACGGCAAATATTTAAAACAAAATCTATGTTTGAATTAGGTTCACTAATTGTGAATCACCGAATTCGAGAACAAGTTACGGTTTGATGGCCGTGTAGGTGTTTTGTAACATAGTGCAAAATGTTAAATCATTCCTTTTCCCTCTCATTTCTATTTTGTTTTACTAAGGTGTATTTCCGTGATCTTGGAACCTGGTTTTTTTGTTTTGGTCGATTGGTAATCCTCGAGAAGCTTGTTTTGCAAACTTTCAGTTGATTCTGACGGTGCAATTTGGTGTGCACAAGTAGGCATAATTATGTTTTGTATCATGTGCCGCATCGGCCATTGTGGGTACTGGGTCCGGTACCGATACGGAGTTTCTGTAGCCTGACCCATCTGTCACACCTTTTTCTGACACACTTCTGAATTCGGAAACCTTTCATGGGATAACCCTGTTGTTTCTTCCTGAAGGGTGTGTCAGAAGAAGTGTGTCAGAAGAAGTGTGTCAGAAAAAGGCGTGTCAGATGGATTCAGTTTACGGAAACTCCACTGATCGGCACATGTATTGTTTATTTATGCTTAGGGGTGGTGTTAATTCCGAAATTCAAAGGAACTGCTTTTGCCGTATCTTAATCAATTCTTCCAACATTGATAAAAGTAACATATTTGGACCAAGGAATCCAAATATGATAATCTTTGTTTTCCGACAAAGTTTTATTTTTTTAGAAAATCATTACACAATGCGATTTTACTCATTGTTGTTGGTTCGCCTATATAAAAATATAGAAATGGTATAAAATGTGCCTTGTTCGTTTTTGTATTCCATAATCATAGTTCTAGGGTCGGTATATCACGTTTTTTCAATTGTGGACTATTTGTCAGATGCAGATTGGGCATAAATCGCGATTTTTAACAAAAAATTAAAATAATAATACCGACCCTAGATTTTTGATAATCGATGCATTTCATTTCTTACTTGTTGGCTGATATGATTTTTTTCGAGCAACTGGGAACCAAAATCACGAATTATCGCCGAAAGTGAACACAGAGAATCGCCATTTTGGTCCAAATATGTCCTTTCGCTACAAAATATAACCTAATTCCAAAACAAAAGTTTCATCTCTTATCCTTCACACGGCTTCTGCACCAGGTCAATTTACTTCATCTGGGTTCTTATTATTAAAATTTATGAGGCTCAAATCGCGAAATTAAAACCAATTCTGTTGGCGAAAGCAACTCACGTGGGCAGCCATTTTACACATTAAACACAGCTACGATGGGTATAGCGTCGCATGGCACAGACTCGTATTGCGAAACATGTGATTTTGTTTTGTTCAAAAAATGCGTAACATGGTTAAATTAAATGAACAAAATATGAGGCAAAAATTATTATTTAGATTCGTCTTTCATATATATGAAAGAAACTTAATGCCATTAAACATGAAAAAACTAACAATTGGACATTTGAACGAAGTTCCTGCCTTAACACCCCCCTTAAGGCGATGTTTTTAAGCCTAGCCACTATTGGTAATATTTGGCATGTTAAAAGGGGATTTCTTGATTCGCATCATCATCTCTGACTTACCTTACACCTAAAATATTTGAAAAGTCTTTTGGGACCGGGAACGGGTCCGCGTACATGTACGCCTTTTTAGGCCGGCCCATCAGTCCTTTGTCATTTCGGTCTTCCATTCATATAGTGTAAGAAAGGAATCTTTCAACATCATTCTGACATATAACCACAACTTACCGTTATTCCCCTTTAACACAGAGGAGTATGAGATATGAGAATTTTGCCATCTTATAAGTATAAATTATGTTGCGAAATATAGGAAACGCACTGTTGTAACTGTCAAATACAAAATATTCTCCAGGCCCTAACCAGGAAGGACGGCCGGAGGGACGCTCTCCCCTTTAAAAAAACCCCCAACCCTTAAAACGAGGCGTAAAAACCAGGATTTTTCATGCCTTTTTGTCGAAAAAGGTTAATATTTGGTTCACGCCCCCTTTTGGCCAAATTCGCCCCCCCCCCCCTTTTGCAATTTTGGGGAAAATCTCCCTTTTTTGAAAACAATTTCTCCCCTGCCCCGTAAACAAATCCTGGTTACGGGAATTTTGTAGGTTTACGTTGTAATAGTTCCGTTTTTCTTTAAACTACCTAACCTACATACCGGTGTGATGGAAAGCCAGATTTAGTCCGGCGGGGCCACGTCACGGAATAAATACAGCGTGATAACAATGTTGCGTAAAACGTCAACTGAATTGAGTGCTCGTTACCGTTTGTAGCCGGATATGGTACGTCGGACTATAATTACTTCTACACCGGTACGATAGCCATGTACTCTGTACTGCTAATATTTAGCCACCTTATTTCCGTTGTGGATGGTCAAGTTTTCAACATAAAGTACACAATAAAATTAGACAAAATATAAACTTTTTAAATCGGAAGAAATACGAGGATGCTCTTGTTCAGCAAAGTGAATTATTACAAATGAGCAATTTATATTTTCTTACCAGTTTAAGAACGGCCACTTGGACATGATAAGGTAGAACAATGGCATACTGAAAACAATTGTTATAGAAAACAAGCATTAGTGCCTCTTCAAACATTTGCGGTACGGCCGTCCCGTGTTCACCTCTGATACAAGAGAACTGACAACCAAGTTTGGAGGACACCATCTGTTGTTTTGATGATAGATGTGGTAACTCTACGCAACGCTGTTGTAAGTAAGGCTGGTTCCATTTTTTTAAAGTTCTTTTGCTCTATATCTTTCGAAAGATATGCTATTGAGGCTTGAAATTGGAAGAATGAGAAAACATGATCTTTCATATGGTTATTAAAAATCGAAACAAGTTCCGGGTAATTTGTGGATCCTAAAGGTATTCGGACACACACCTTGAGATATTTTAAATTTTCGAGTGTTAGGCCATAAATTTTATTTGAGGGTAACAAAATAGGGACTGTACAATGCTTATGCTGAAAAGAACAGTGAATTGAAATGACACGCCGCGCTTCAATACGAATCCATACAGTCACCATCCTGTCCCCATTTAGCTAGCTACGGTAGAGGGATGCCCAGCCTGTGTGGTGATCTACATTGGTCAATGTGCACCACACTAAGTTTTTGTTTTTTACTAAAATCAATTGAAACATGGTGTTAGATTTCGAGGGCACTTGGTCCAGTGGATATGAAGGCCGATCCATCGATTGAAGGTTTGGGTTTGAGACCGCTGCGGCCAATGTGTTGTGACTATTTGGGCAAGGCCACTTTACCTCACTTGCTTCGTCCTCCAAGCGATATTCGGGTAGCCGTTAGGGGAATATTACAATCTAAGTGCTGATAGGATTGTGCGCTTGGCCAGCTGCCGGCCTCGGTGAAGAGGAAATGGTTGTGACGATTTCCTGATGGCGGCCCGTCGTAATCCGTCATATAATAGGAAACAGCGCTGTTTGATTACTTGAGGAAATGGCGCTATATAAAAAGCCGGTGTATATTATATATTATTATTATATCAAAACAGGGAACCTTAAAACCAATTCCATGCCCCAAAATAACTAAAACCATCGTTGAATGGTGATTCCTTTGGTGTTTCAAGAAGAGTGAATAGCTAATTTATATAAAAAAGTGGACCAAAATATTTCTTAGGAACACTACATTCAATGAGAGTTTAACTTTTGACAGTTAAAGCAATAATACGTCACATTTTTTGAAGAGCGCCCCCAATTTTGTCCAAATTTTGTGATTTTTTGGCACAGTTGCATGGTACTGTCCTAGTAAACTATACTGAACATGGTAAGCTGAACATTTCTATGTCTCGCAAAAGCCGGTGAAGGAATTTTGTAATTTAGGTGATCGGAGATCCCGATAATAATTCAACTGCTGACTGGAAATCTGCCTTCCATATGAAATAGCCGGAAATAACTTGGTTCAGGCAAGTCAAGTTAAGTTAGAGGTCATTCGTGAGGTGGCACTATGTTCACATTGGATGGATAGAAATTTGCGTTTACCGTTCCGCCGTTAAATTAGCAAACGGGGGATCCGATTTCTAATTACAAATTCGCTTCTTTATGAGCATTGACAATTAAAGCAATATTAGCACTTTTTTGAAGAGCGCGCCCCCAATTTTCAAAATTTGATATTTTTTGCACAGTTAACGTTGGTAATTGTCTCAGAAACTATACCTGCGATCGAGACTGCTAAAAATGCGTATTTATCACAAAATAAGCGCTTTAGTAATTAGAATTGGGATCCCGATTGGACTTAACGGCAGAGCTTGGAAATGCTAGCGTTTATGTCCGTCCATGATGAAGTAGTGCCACCTTGAGAATTAACCTCTAACTTTGCTTGCCTAACTATTAAAACAACTAATGGAGTGCGTAGACACGTCTGGCGCTATTTCCCGGCTATTTCACATTGGAAAGGCCGGGCCATCAGCCGTTGTATTATATCTGGACCCCTACTAATAATAGGTTCTAGTACAAACTTCCTTCGTTTGTGACACATAGACATTTTCGAGCTTAACCATTTCACAGGTATAGTTTAACTAGCCAGTTACCAATGCAATCTGTAAAACTCCAAATTTTTGAAAATTGGGGGCGCTCTTCAAAAAATTGTGCTAATATTTGTCTAAACACAACTGTTGTGCACAAATCTCAAATTTTCAAAATTGGGGTCGCTCTTCAAAAATGTGCTGTTAATTGCTTTAATTTGTCATGAATAACAATGCAACCGTCCATTTTGTTCATTTTTTTCGTGTTTTTACTCCTGTCTGTTATGACAACGTTGCATGGAGTGTGGGCACTGTTGTATTTGGTAGTCTGTGTGGCTGAGCATTTCCGTGAAGGATTTGGTTTGTCGCTATTATACAGGCATTTGATGATAGTGGGTGAATTAATATGACCTCTTAGTACTCCAGGATTTATACCGTTTTGTGGTTTGACGCCATGTCCTGGAAAAGGATTTAGCTACTGAAGGTTAGAGAATAAAGGTAAAGGATTTTTGGAATCCGGTACTCTCTTTACGACGATTGAAATCAATTTCATAATCATTATTTTAAGTGGAAGACGAGGTCGGTACCGGTTCCCAAAATCATACCTTTATCTCATTCTTACACACCGTTATAATTTAAGGTCATCTTTCACCCAATTTCGCGATCCTTTATGCTTAATACAAATAAATACAACCAAGAAGGACTACCCCCACCGTGACGACAATCGAAAAAAAAAAAAAACCATTGAAATGCCAACATCCTACGCACGAGACGGCACGTTTGGCAGTAGTCTCTCGCGAAAGTAGCAAAACCGGTATGACGCAAGCGCTTCAAGCTCCAAAAATAACTTCAATACGAAGCGCGTACTATCTGGGTTCAATTGGCGAATTGAACCCAGGCAATGGCCAATGAATTGCTTATATTTTCACCGCTTTGTTTAAGAAAATGAGAATATAAGGTTGTTTGGGAACGGGGTACTCTCTTTACGACGAATTGAAACCGGCGATGCATTATTTTTTGCCGGGAAGAAACTCGGCCTCCGGCCAAGTTTTTCCACTTAAAAATATGGCATCACTTTGGTTTCAATCCGTCCGTTATAAAGAGAAGTAATTATAGTCCGGCCGTACTAATAGTCAGGGAACAATGGTGAACAATAGGCGCAATCGATTCAGTTGACTATCTACGAAAATTAGTTTCACGCTTTATACGTTATCGTTATGGAGCCCAGGACTGTGGCCCCGCTGGACTATAGCTGCTTTCACACCACAGTCTCCAAAATCATAACTTTATTCTCTAAATTGAACCCAGATAGTAAGCGCTGCGTATTGAAGTTAAGGTTGAAGCGCTCGCGTCATACCCGCGTTTTGCTACATCGCGCGCGCCTGCAACGTTGAGTCTCGTTATGTATTTCGTTGCATTCAATGGTTTTATTCATTTGTAACTTGGTGGGCGGCGGCCAGGTCTTTCTTGTTGTATTTAAGACCATAAGGATCGCGGAAATTTTGTTTAAAGAGGACACTTAAAAATTATTAAAGCTGTTAAGAATGAGGAATAAAGGTATGAATTTCGAAAGAGAGTACCAGCTCCCCAAATCATAGCTTTATTCTTTAATTTTTGCACCCTTAAGCCATGCGATCGGAACATTTTGCATTGATCGGGATGCCCCCCGTAACGACAGGGCTGGCTTATGCTCCGACCTGCAATGGACTATACTCGGGAGGCTCTAGCTGTGCATCTACTAGCGCCCCGGGTGTCTTGGGTTAAAGAATGATAATTTCAAATAAAAACAAACTCGTCTTAAGCATTTTTTTAAAACACATGTTTCAGTGACTAGCCAGTTGAAACCTCACCACTTTTCCTTAACATTGTAAACAACTCAGATTTAACTATCCACGAGTTTTGGTTATATAAACGAACAACTGCACGGGTACTAACTAAAAATTACTTCAATTTTGAAAAGAAAAAGTGTTGTCTTTCACTCTTGTTCCTTTCTTGGCGATTCCTTCCCCTTTCCTAATCATTCAAGCCCTATTGACTCTTAGAGAGTATATTGCGGACCCATGTCACACGGTTTGAATTTCTATCGATCCTTATGTCGCTTGGAGATAATTTTTCATGACGTAATATACATCACACAAAGTTTCTGTCCTCGTTAGAATAAATAAAAACTAAAACTCGAACTTGTACTTAGGGTATAATTAACTTTGATCATCTATTCAAAAGGAAACGAAGAGCGGAATGTCGAAAATGAAAGAAAGTTTTTTTGGCATTGTCTGTCCTAACATCTTGTGCAGAACCAAGATGCGAGCTAAAATTGCTGACCCGAAATTCTTTTCAATTTACCACGTTTTTAGAAGAAAATAAAAGTTAAGGGTATCCAGCAACATGTTCAATACGTGCAAAATGATACCGTACATTGCTGAGATCTCTTTTAATTTTTAAAAAAATATAATCTCAAACTAATATGATCGACAAGAGTTAACCTGTATTTGAAATTGTTGGTGAAGACCAATGATTTTTCGCTTTCTTCTAGAACGCACTACTAAATGAATTAGAAATTGGTTGGAACAAAGATATTAGATAATTAAACAATTTTTTCTCTACATGACTTGTTTTCATGATTGCCATCAAGGTCACGGTTAATGAGATGACAGGATTCTTTTTAAGTGCGTGGGCAATAACAATATACCTGCACTATCAGATTATGAGATAAAAAGAATCGGAAGTGCTTGTGTTGCAATCGGGCGGAACTATTATTCCAGGATAATTAGAAAAAAAACACGGAAAAAATAAGCCATCGCTGAATTTCTTAAGGATGTTCTTAATGTTGTGCGAATAAAAACATATCAAAGTCCCTCGTGTGCAATCTGAGGAATAAGGGGGAGGGTAAGTTTGTACAGGGGGGCGCCAACATTTTTAAAATGAGCTAAATGTTCCATTTGTGTTCAAAAGCATACCATCATTTGTGTCATGTCATAAGGATTAAAAGGTTATAGTTTGCCTTATGCACGATTATATAGTTAATTAACTTGTGGAATATTCAAGGTCATGAGGGGTAAAGGATTTCAGGAATGATCCGCGATTCTTTTCAAAAGTGTATCCATATGTTCGTTGTCGGTGTGGATAAACTGAAAATATTTATATAGTTCAAGTTATTTCCTTGCATTTATAGGGCGACTTATGACAGATTGATATAGTTAGTGTCTTGGACAGTCACAAAGCTGATGTCCCTATAACAGAGTAGATGAGTGAATGTTTTTTCGTTAATAATATAATAATAATAATAAAAAACGACATTTATTTATATAGCCGCATTATGCGAAGGCCTCAAAGCGCTTTACATCAAACCTAACAACTTAATACAGTTTTAAAAACCTCTTACACCCCCACCCCCCAATACTAAATAGTTAAAACACATTAGATTAAATAACATTTATTATAACCTATATTAAAATGGTAGTTAATACAGCTAAAAAGCAGAAAGGAAAACAATTTTAGACAAACCATTTTTTATAACTAATTCGATAAAACAAAACCACATAAATTAATAAAACAGAAGGTTTTCTGTAATGACTTGAAGAGTAGAGACGGACGGGTGGATCTGATTGCTCCGGTAATTTGTTCCATAATTTTGGGAGATGCAGTGACAAACCTCGATCACCATAGAAATAATGATTACGGGGTTTAGGGTAACAGAAAAGAAAGTGTCGTGAGTAGCGAAGATTTCGACACGGTTTGTAAGGGGATATGAGTGATGACATATATTGATGGAGCAGATTGTGAAGAGCCTTATATTTAGCAGAAACACTTTGTAGACTGCGCGTTGATGGATGGAAGCCAATGTAAAGAATTAAGAATTGAGAAACAGGAGTTATGTGGGATCGTGGCGAAGCGAGGTGCAGGAAGAAAACAAGACGAGCAGCAGCGGAATTCTGAATACGGTGCAACCGCGCAATGCCAGGAGATTTAGGTAGACCGAAGAGGATGGAATTGCACGAATCCAACCGCGAA
>JAMKCH010002819.1:0-37899 GCA_023653785.1 Ophioderma brevispina
GAATGGTTTAAAGCGGACTGCACATTTTCAGAAAATATGAAATTTCTTCAATGTTGCTCGCAAATGATCGTCTAGGCCATTGGAAGAATAGATATATATTTTACACATAAAAATAGGCTTATCTGAAAACAGAGAGGGAAATTAATAAGAGGCTAAAAGACATCAGGTATTTGTAGGCTAACTTTTAAGGTTGCCGTAACTTTATAATCAAAAATGTATCTATACATGCATATCATAGACCGTACTAATGATATAAAACCACCAAAGGTCACAGACCAGTCCAAACAAGGTGCATGCCATGAGAATCAACTCTAGCATGCGTTTTCTTGTACACACATTCCGCGTCCATCTGTGAATTAATGTTCGCGGCGGACATAATATAAAATTCGTTATGTTTACCCATAAGGCAAAAAAAATAAAGGTTTGTGTGTCCAGAGAGAGCTACCAAAACAGTAGGGTCGGGTTCTAGGTCAGAGGATTTTTTTTTTTTTTTTATATTGTACTTGAAAAATCAATTTAAAGAATGGTAATAAATCAAAAACACAACATTTTACTGCTTGTACTCTTTTATTCAATAGCCATCGATTCAAACAACTCGCCCAAACTCTGTCATGTAAGGTCATGGAAACCAATACAGCAACGCATAAACAACAACAACAAATACTAATGCAGACAAGACAACTTGGAATACAGCTTTCAGTATTCCAGAGCCCAAAAATCAGGATTTTGACCCCCACCATCCGTATTCTTGCAAATTTGTTTCACTGGCCATGGCGTTTAAAACTTATAGGCTCCTAATTGAACCTAAGCTACCTAGACATATGAATGCATCATGAGATAGAGCTCATTAAAATACAGTTTCCAGAAAAAAATGGACAGAGCTCCGCCCGTCCGACAGCCCCATTTAAGGAATGTCGGTAGGAAACTAAGTCCATTGGAGATTTTAAAAATATTACATCAAAAAGGAGAAAGTCTAAATTTTAAAGGATCAAAACTTGAAAAACTGTAGCCATCTAATGCAAACCTTTGCATCGATGAAGAGAGTTCTTATATTACCTTTCCTTGAAAAAATGGATGGAGTTCTGCCATCTGAAAGTTCCCCCATTTAGGAAACTGTAAGTATGAACAACAGCCAGATGGAAAATATGTTAGCTACAGTAGCACATTACACAAATTTGAATTAAAGTCTACTTTAAAGCTCATAACTTGAAAAAACTAAGCGCTACCTATGCACATATGATCTGCATCATGAGGATAGAGCTAGATTGGTTTGGATTAAAATACAGCTTTTTCAGAAAAAAAAAAAAAACAGAGCTCCGCCGTCTGGGACAGCCCCATTTAAGGAACTGTCAGTGGGACTAAGTCCAATAGATTTTTTAAGGCACGAAAAGTTAAAACACTAAGTCGTAAACTTTCAAAGTTGAAAAACTTTAAACAAAACCACTAGAACAATTTCCATTGTTTGTACATGTAGGTCTATCCCTTTCCACCAAGTAATTAGAAACATTAAGCATATAGCCGTTAAATGGTTAAACAAATTATTAATGTGGGGGGAACGCATCCGAAACTCGGGAGAAAACCAATGTCGGAAAACCATTTTAACAGACTTTATAAATTGAAAATATTTCAAGCTATTTCTTTTTAATTTCCTTTGTAAAGATATTTTCCCTCTTTAGTGAGCTTTACTTGTTCTGTATTTACTTAATTTTTGCTGAGCTTTTTTATACACGTTATTTTTATTTTTAGGTAACGCAAACCATTTTCCGTATTTTTTAAACGAAAACGTACGTCCGTATTATGCCTCATTTTTCCCGACGAAATCGGAAATCCTGAAGTTTCGCAAGACGTTTGAAAACACCCAATACACATGGGTACAGTTAATATTTCCTAGATTTGTGATATTTATTTTGTAAATTTTTATAACCAAAAACCTGAGGTTTTGTTGGGTTAAAAAAGTAAAAAAAAAAGTAATGAAATCAAAACAAATATATGCTTCGTGACCAAGGTACAGCGGTCTGTGTCGGACGATGAACAAAACAATTTTTTTTTTTGTTTTGGCCAAAGGCGGCGCTGATTTGGGCTTAATAATTTCAGGGTTTATTCTAATGTATAAAAGTTTATAACCATCAAAAATATCATTTTGAAAATCTAGAGGGCGCACTCTATTTTTTAATGTCCAGTGTCCTCTTTAAATGGTAGAACCTGGGAAGAGAGCTATACCTGCACATGCCACGGTCATTACATATTGTTTTTTTTAAATGTTTTTCAGTGTTTTGCGCCTTCTTTTTACCCCCCTGTTTGAAAAGCAGAGGGGATATTGCGAGATGCGCGCATGTCCTTATGTATGTATGTGTGTGTTCCATTTGGTTGCTTTCTAACCAAGGTTAGGTTTTCATTTTAGGCGCCTTCAAAAAGTTGAAGCCCAATTGAAAAAACCAGACTTGGGTGGTAAAGGTGCAAAGGGGTTCCTTCATATGTGCATGGATGTCAAAGGTCATGGACCACGGTTATAGGTCATGTTCCCACTGCCATGTGCCAGGGGGATGATGCAAGTACTTGCAGATTTTTGCTAATTACACTTGCATATGAACCAATGTGTTTTCGGGATCATAAAAATGGGGCTTATTTCCATTAAGGTTCTTGTTCAATTTATGTGTATTGTGTTATCTACTTGATTATGAGAAGCCTGGCACTGCACATACAACCTATCAAGTACCGTGGGAAACAAAATTGCAGTTTTGATGGTCGATGCAATAAGATTTTGCAAAGCCCTATTCAATTACTGTGCTATATTGATGGTTAACCACTTAAAATGGCGTGTTTTTATTTCTGGAAGAAAATGGATTTGAGGGCTCATATTTCAGGACGCCCATGAGAAAATACGGCCCTTTCATGTGATATAAAATCGTGATACTTACTTCGGGTAAATCAGGGGGGTACAAAGACGATCGGAACAAGCACCTGGTTAAAGGGGGGTGACCGATCATGGTACAATTTTTCATATGTTTTCCCTCCCTCCCAGGAAGCATATCACCGAAACATCTCATTAAATTTTGATCTAAAATTGGATAGATTAAGCCCAAATTAATTGGTAGAGGCGATGCGTTGCAAAAATATGGGGCGACGAGCCCAATATTTTAATTACTCATAGCGAGACCAATTAATTCTGGGCGTAAATATCCCAATTTTATCATTATCATGTTTTGATCCGATATTTTTTCCACACTTGACTCCCCACAACATGATAATGACGTTATTAAATCGGTCCAGTCATTTGGATAGTAAAAGCAAAAAATTTGGCGACGTTTCTGTGTAATCAGAAGGAAACGTTTACTGGGCTATTTCACTTGGGTAATGAGAAACATGTGAACTTTCTTTTGATAACAAAATCGCAATTTTCATGGAGTGAGTTTAAAGTGGGGGGAAGAGGTTGTCGATATCGGGTCACCCACCTTCAAACGTGTGTGCATTTAACATTCTTGTTAGCATATAGTATGAATAGAATGAAAATCTAGAGGAAACAGTTGTAATGTTCACATTGATACTCGTAACTATCTGTTGAATTTTTAACCCAGTTACTTTGATCCTGTGAATTGAATTATTAACCCCAAAGTAAATCATCTGGGTGGGAAACTTATTTATCTTAGGTTAGGGGGTGAAAAGATTGAAAAACTGTGCTGAGGAGCCCAGGCGTACTGATAATAAACACACTTGTGATTTTAAGCCCATTTTCAACTCACTGTCATTAAATGTAGATGAAGTGATGTTTTTACTATGAATCATGCTTTAACCTCTGGAGTCTACTGCATTCTTACAATGATTGTCGAGGTGGTTGGTACTCAATTTGTTTTTTGGGTTTAAACACAACATCTAAAAAAAATATTTTCTTAAAATATTTCACTCTACTCTTTCTGAGGGATCCATCATTCGAACAATGTACCTGCTTGTGTTCCAATAACCGTGATCACCTTCTTTTTAAAACCAATCGGATGGTAGTTAGCAGGGGGTTAATGGCCAACATTTGCTGGAATTGTCTAGGATAAGCTAACTTAAACAGTGGAGCTTTGTTTCAGAAAATCATGAAAAAATCGGAAATGCATAAGTGATTTGCTGTAAATCATGAATATTCATGTAGTGTGTGCATGTTCGACTGAGTTGACAATGGGGCAGTGGTGAGAATGTTATCAATTACCATACTAGCACAGTGGATTGGTGGAAATTGTTGGAAGCATTGTGCCTGATGATAACAGAATGGTGAAAAGTTGGTTACAGGGTTAAGGCACGTTCTAACGAAAGCGTTTTGTCCATTTTTATTGTTTAATTATAAGGTCACAGAGATTTCATGATCAAGAGAGAAGAAGAAGTACAATTTAGATATTAATAAGGGTTACGTAAACTGTATTTTAAAAAGTAAATATAGTTCATGGGTAAGGTTTTATTGAAATGTTCATGAATGGTTTGTATGAAGCGGCATGGGGGGTCGCTGGGGAGGGTATTTAGTTGTTAAGACATTTCTGATGGGTATATAGGATCGGGAGAAATCGGCATTTTAGAAAATGGAATTTTGGCAAGGGATTGCAGCGCACGAAAAACTCCGCCAATTCCCGGAAACCCACACTGAAATTATGATTTCACGCTATTATGCACCAAAAAATATTTAAGAAAATCATAAACTAGAATCGAACTGACTTTTAAATAAATCAGAGTTAAACTGCTTAAAAAGTTGTCCGTTTCTTGTGTTTGCAATGATCAGGCAATCACAAAGGAGTCATTTCTCAAACAAGTAGGCCGTACTAAAAGATGCAGGTGTAGTTGTAGTATTCCTTAACGCGCTAGCCGGAAATTTTTGGAAATTAGGGTAATGAAAGGCCCGGATTTGACTTCCCGGTACAGACTTCCGGAACAGACCTTTTATTTTTGTAGGCTGAAAATGAATATGGACCCTAAATGCGCAAGCCCTCTTTAAAAATCTACCCTTTTCTTGATTCTTGGTAGTATAGACACTTTCACGTATGTACGTAAAATGGCCTGATCCTGAAAAAACGCCCTTTTTACGTGATTATTGGACATGGATGATACCCATTTGTCTAGGAAGACTGGCCCCCCTGGGGATTTTTCTTAAAAGACACATACACATCATGACCTTTGCGGGCCTATATGGCAAAATGCCCGCAATGTTTTTTTCTGATATTTATAGGGGTAATAGCTTGTGCATGTCCCTTCATCAATTGTCAAAGTTGTGTCATCACTGCTTAAAATTGTTCTAAAAGTAAGAGACAATTTAGATTACATATGTCAAACAGCTGTGCCAAAGCAATGGAAGTTACATGTCCTTCAGTATGTGATTGTTGTTTTACTCTACCTATCTTTGGCATGGTTGCTGCAGTCCTACAGTTAAAGGTGCCACAAGAGATTTTGAGGCACCCAAACATTGTGTCATAAGAGCAATTTTATATAGATTAGACACTCAATAGATTTCTTACCTTGTATTTGGCTACAGAAATATCTTAAAAGAGAGAAAAAAAGGTGATTTTGATTTGCTTATATTTCAAAATAAAACATACGCTAAATTTCGTATTTGCTCCTATAGGAAATTAGAAATTTCTAAATATTTTGTACCAAGGCTACTTATCTCAGCTTAATCCTTTTAGATGGGGACATTTTTGATGGAAAGCTTTACATCAGAGCAAAAATCGGTACTTTCAATTTTTTAAGGGACACCTGATATGTTAAATCTCTTGTTGCACCTTTAAACAGAATGTACTTAGTTCATGTAACTTTTGTTTTGTCATGGTTATGGAATTCATGAAATATCACAATTAGCCTTTGAATGTTCAATATGAAGGTTACAATACATGATAACTTCATGTATACCTTTAATTTATTACTTGACATCTTCAGCCTGGAATGTGGAACTTGTTTTGCCAATTTCACAGACTTGTTGAAATGCCAAAGTTTATTTAAGTTCAATAGCATTTGTAAAAATAGACTTGTGGTGATAAAGTCTTTTTTCAGTCGTTAATTTCTCCAGAATGGTCATTGGGGCATAGAACATAAAAATCGGATATTGTAAAGTTGAGAATCAAATTTCACCCTTTTTTCCTATCAGAAGTTGGCTAAGGACTCCTATGAGTTTAAAAATGTTAGAACATGAACTAGGTCAATTTTTGCTTAGGTTGAGAGACCATTGAAACTATATGCAGTGATTTGATCAACGCTACAATTGAAAACTTCAGCATGTAAGCAAACCCAGGAGATTTAGTATGCAGTTGATTGATCTAGTTACATGTTGGATTGAAAGTGTGAGTGTGTGGTGAGGGTGTGTGTTGTGTTGTGTGTGGTGGGTGTATGTGTGTGCTGTGTGACTTGGTGTGGGATTGAATCAAAAGTAATGTTTTTCTTCCTCATTGCCGCGATCGGATATTGTTCACAATCTTTGTATGGAGACCTTTCTATTCCCATGAATTTCCAAAGTTGCAATTACTAGTATCCCCTAAGTGATGGGCATTTGTGAGATAAATTGAACTCATGTACCCCCATCACATCACCACTGCAATGAATCTGGTTATTTCTGTGTTATATTTCCATAGAAACTAGGAGTGTGAAGCTTCAATGAAGGAGTTTATTTGAACTTTTTCAATATAAACACCTGGTAGTATTTCATTGTCATTTGATGGGAGATTATGGCTCACTTCTCATTCAATAAATGATCTAATGCATGCTTACAATCACAGTACCATGCATATTTGTGTTCATTGGCATGTTTGTCAATCAACGTTTTTTTATATTACAAAACAACACCCTCATTCGTCTTTCATACATTGGAGACTTTGGCTGAGCATTGATGCAGTATTATGATCAGTGCAGCAGTACTGCAGAAAATCTGACAAGTTGCAAGCTTTCATAGACCATGTTGGTAGATTGTGTTTGCATGTGCAAATGAAGGACCAACAATCTTGTTTCAAGTTTTCAGATGAGTTTTCGTGTGACAAGAATATTTTGGCAGCAGGTTCTACTTAGATTTCACAGAGGTTTGTTTGCCTACGTGGATGTAGGTCATTTAGGCCTTGCCCTTGTACCGTGAGAATGTAAATCCATTTTAAGTCATCATTGAGCCTAGCTTAGGCATGAGTCTAAGGGCTAGCTAGACTGAACCAAGGCTTAAGCTAAACCTAATGAGCAGTATCTGCTTTAACATTAGTAAAACAAATAAAGAATGTTTTCATTTGTTGTAATGGGAAAGAATTTTCATTTGTTGATAGATTGAAAGTGTTCCATTCAACTTGGCTTTTGCTTCATTGAGAAACATTTCATCTTTCAAATATACATTGACTCATAAGCAATTCATTATTTGTGTATACTAGTTTCATCAGACCTATAGGCCTTCATTGACGTCTTCACACAAGACTAGGTTCATACAATATTACCACAAGGAATGACACAAATTGGGCCATTGAAGGATTATAATTTTTTCGATTTGAATGCAATTTGGCATTGGGAAATTTCTGTTAATAAAATAGCCTTTCTGCAGTGGAGGTGTACAGCTCCACCGTTTTTTAATCATAATTATTAAAACCCAGAAAGAACAGAGCAGGCACACATTGGCACTGGAGCCAATTGTGGTCCTGTGGTGCTCTTTGGTAAATTTGTGATTCTTTTGTCTTGCTGCCTTGGCTGAATGTGATTTCTGTGTGTATATGTTCGTATTCATTATATGCCTGTATTTATGCCTATTTGTGTGCGGGCACATGTGCATGCATGTGTGGGCACATGTTGTATGTTTTAGCATTCAAAGGCATTTTGGTTAAAATTTCCAGTAAACGCTTTTTTGTTTGAAAAGTTAAAGCCAGATTACAACCAAACTTGGTCCAGCAGAACCACTAACTCAAGCGTTACCAGAGATGTTCACGTTTGAACCTTAGAAGTCAGTCCACCTAGTGTCATAAAATACAGGTTTATCGCATGTTCTTGCACTGCATTATTTCACTTATGTTCAGAAGCGATGTGTACAGACATTCCTGGATTTGTCACTTTAAACAGCTGTGCAATGGTATTATTGTCAATGTTCGAGGCTTTCCCAAAAATGTCAAGTCATTTTTAAATTTTGTGATGATTGTGAGTAGTCTCACATAATTTTCCTGTTAATTTCTCACTATACAAAGGTCTTCACCTGGGTTTGAGAATGCATTGTACATCACACACTGCATGTACCTATCCTTATTTAGTGGAGGGTTTTGTCTTTTTGTGTTTTTGTTTTTTTTTGTTTTGTTGGTGTTTTTTTTTGTTCACAAGCACAATCTTGTTTTTTCAAATCAGTTTAAGTTTTTGTAATTGTGCATGGGTGAGTGGGCAAAATTCCCACTACATGTGTGAAATGCTAATTGCTCATGCAAAGTGCATACAGTGAAGTTGGATGTCTTATGCTGTATTTGTGAAGGTCATATGGGTCATGACTTATTGGACATGAGTGAATTTTGGACACATTCCCCAGCTATTGGTCAGGCATGACTGCACTGTCACCTGTGCAGTCACTCCTGTAGCATATTCTATCAATTATGTAATTGGATTTTGTGAACTGGATAAAATAAATGGCATATATAAATTATAAAGGAGCTGAGAGAAAAATTGTTAAGCTTATTTTTCCATTTTTCTATGCATGACCCACCCGCTGTGGTCAATTGAATTTGGGAATTTCATGAAGGAAATTGTGAGACAGGTTTGCTGTATTTTCCACATTCCTACCGAAGTCCGAAAGAGACTAATTTCCTTCCTAAACCATTTGCAGCTTGCTCAACAAACATAATTTCCGTCTTACCAATTTCACAACAAGTCAGGATTATTTTTTTGAGTGTTTGAATAGGGAAATAATATGATGACTTTGTATATGAATGTAAAGGGTTCACTATTTTTTCTAACATAACTCGTAGAGCTGTGTGTTTGATATATTTCCTTTTGTTGCCATTTGGCTTGTTGCCTTCAATTAGTGAAGTAGATAAATCCCCATAATTTTTCACAGATCGGCCTCTGGACAAAATCCATGAAATCTTGGCATAACAAGACCTTCCTGGGGTAATTTAAAGCATTTCAGAAGGGGTGCCCAAAAATTCGACCACAATATGACGTCATAGGCCACGCCCCTTTTTTATACTATTTCTCTTAGTAAAGGTTAAATCATTACTTTTCAATAATCAATCAAGTTTGGTATCAAATTAAAGCTTGAGACAATGTAGAAAAGCTAAAATGTCTAATTTTGGATATTTTGGTAAGGGCAGAGGTCATTTGTGGTCCCATTAAAGGTCATGAGCTATACCATTGGCCATATGTGGCTGATAACCCTAGTTTAGGCTTGGTGTCAAAGTGTCAAAATCAAAATGTGCCCATCCCTTGGTCCCGTCCTCATTGGTTCTGTTGAGAAAATTGCATGTGTGAGCACCACACAACTACTTTACGGGCAATAATAAATGTCATACCACGCCCCTTGTATTATTAGTATGGCACACAGTATTCGTAACTATGAGGTTTCAGGT
This sequence comes from Ophioderma brevispina, assembly GCA_023653785.1. NCBI lineage: Eukaryota > Metazoa > Echinodermata > Ophiuroidea > Amphilepidida > Ophiodermatidae > Ophioderma > Ophioderma brevispina. The sequence continues at coordinate 9,528 of JAMKCH010002819.1, forward strand.
ATAAATGGCCCTTTAAATTATACCATTAATATCACTGCTGATTAGTTCAGGTTATTGATAGGCCATTCAAATTAGAAAAACATAATGACTATCCTAATTGCAACCTATCTATAATTCTCCAGAATTGTATTGGGAAAAACCTTTAAAGAACAACTATCAAAATTTTACCAAAATCAAGTAGTCAGACGTAATGATGGTGGGCAAGGTTTAATACAGGTCAAAATAATTGAAATGGTCGAAATGTGCTGAAATTATTTTATCGCCTTTCAACAGGATTAAAAGTATAGAGTTTCCCTATCTGGACGTAGTTAATGTATATGAGAGGCAAACTAGGTTCAAGGTCAACAATGGGGTAAAATTTTTAGATTTACCCCGTTTTGTTATAAATATTACTGGTCTACTGGTATGAGCCCCAATATATGGTGCACCATAGATGATTATTTTGTTGCATACTTAGAATACAAATGTGACTGGGGATATGTGAGGTCACTAACTATAACTCTAATTCTATATGGAAATGTCAAAAAGAAGAATCTATACCAGGGGCAGAGCCAGGGTTAAAAAAATAGGAGGGGCGAAAAATGGGGGGGGGGGCTAGTAGTACAAATTAACTCATATAGGTTAAAAAACCCCCATTTAACGCAATTCATGATTTTCCTGAATTGTTGAAATTCTCAGGGAGGGCAGCTGCCCCCGGCCCCCCAGGGCGCTGCCCCGGCCACCCCCCTGCTTAATTGATCAATTTGGTATCTAGTGGGCCAAATTATGCTGAACCAAATTTTTAAAACCAGTTTGGAGCAAATTGGACAAATTACCAGGAGGACCTTGAACTGTTATGTGCCTATGTAATAAAACATTAGATCACAGATACTGGCGAACTATACTTAGTAAGTGAAAACATGACAATTTTTACCCCCTATACACAAACTTTGACCCCTTATTCCTACATATTCCACAGTGTCGATTTTGGTTTTAATTTAGTATGGTATCAATTTTGCCGTTATATTAACACTAAAACTATAAATCCCCGGAATGTTTATATATTGCCGTGTGTTGGTACATTTTGTGAAATAAGCTGTTTGTATATACCAGGTGTGTTGCCGGATTTTCAGCAGTTCCGGGCGGGGACAAGGGAGGCTTGGGAAATAGCTTAAAAAAAATGTCTTCAACAATCATTTCAAATGGCGCATTAATACTTAATTTGTTTCTTCAAACCACCAAAACAAAATACTAAAATAAAAACAATTACAAAACTGAATACTAAATATTAACATAATTAAAAAAAATAGATAACATTTTTACAAGTTAATAGTTTGAGTTCCAAGATCAAAACATCATATGATACAGATGGAGTTTTAGGGTACGGATCAATAAAATAAAAATATATATAATTTATCAAGTAAAAAATAAAATAATAGTCATAAACGGAAAAAAGCCATACAACAGATGATGGTCAAAACAGGCGTTCCTGTCCAAAAAGCTATTATTGTTCAAAATTTCTGGAACATTTGCATAATGAACACAATAACGTAGGATAAAAATGAGGGTGGTGTCAGGAGTTCACAGATACCCGATATTGGGTAGGATTTCTTGAAGGGACATTGTAAACAATGAGCCAAATACATTTACAGGACACTTATCGAAAATGCTACAGAAGTACCCAAAAAAACTAGTTCACAGAATACCGCCATTAAAACAAAATATATTTGAACACAACGGAGCCTTTATTTCCTATGTCAAACCTGTAGTAGAGAAAATCAAGTCAGGAACTCTGACATAATGAATGAATCTCTTAAGAAAAAGAAAAAACATGACAAAACCAAAAAACAATGAAAAGAGAGATTGTTGGGAGTTTCCTGGCGGAATTGTCAACAGCCGTACAGAAAACACTGCTTGGCCTCACATAGAAATGGCTATGTGCTTGGAGAATGTTTGGCAACATTCTTCGGGATCTTGTTGGACAACTAGTCTTGTAAGAGCGGTATTGCCGGTTTGAAAATTCTAATTCAATTCCTGAAAGCTTGCACATGACAAGGACCGGGCGAAACCACCCAAGTCTCAGCACGTTTGAACTTGGGCAAAGCTTGAAACAGAAGGCTGTGCAGCTCCCAAATGCTTTGATGGATGCTCTTCTAGATTTGGGAGACTGTAGATGAGGTAACCTTGGTCAAGGCGGTCTAAATATTTCACCACCGACCGGTTGTAGGGCAACAGCCTTCTTGTCATTCGGAGATACAATTGAAAAGACGAGCGAATTGGGCTTTTGAGGAATGTAACACCGTATGTTACAGACTTTCGTTCATAAAGGGCATCTTGAACAATGATGGTAAAGAGCCCAACCTTCCAGTGTGATATCATTTCTTGAGTTCATATTAGTTCCTGATGTGATATTGATGTGCACTCGTTATCACCAAGACTTTCGTGATATACACAAAGTGCTGGGAATCACTAGCACCCTGGTCTTTGCAAGGAACCGTTTGGATTCAATTCAATGCATAAAATTGTTTCTGAAAATATCAGAGGTTATGGAGAACATTCTGGGTTATAAAAAAGAACATGATAAAGTTCTACCGCATATCAAATCAAAAATGCTCAGCTCTTAGAGCTCTGGTGGGACTGCCTAGCTACTACTCAGGATGTTGACAACTCTGAAAGTGTATGTAGACCTTGCTACCTGCAATATCCAAGGTCGTAGATAAACTGCGGAAGTATGGCTGCAGGAAAATACCTCTATTGCTTAGTGTGAACATGCAAGTGGTCGCCAATCGCCAAATGTTTTTTTGTCTGTGGGACTTTGTGTGCCTTGTCATGGTAAAGGTTATCCAGTGGGCTGGTGACCGAGAACTTCGAATTATTCAGGTTTTTGAATTTTGGGGCCAATTGTATTGAGTAGACTCTGACAGAAGTATTAGACCTGAAAAGTTCAATTCCATCAATTTTGTTTTGCATGACAAGTCATAAAACACACCCCCTCTGCGGATGTATACACAAAAGTGTACATTTTGAGTTACTCAGGTTTTAGTAAAGTCCCTTTTGCAAACTTATTAGTTTTTTAAAAGATCTGTACACATCAGGAAATCTTAAGGGGTCTATGTAGTTAAATGATAAAAAAAATAAAAAAGATAAAAAGCAAAGCTGGTCATTCTTTAGTTTAAAAGTTCCCACTGATAACAGTGTGGACGTGACGGTACCGAAAATGTTCAATATGTACATCCTCAACGACGAAATGCCATATTCTTAATAATGAACACAGATCTTAAAAGAACAAACGTTTTTTAATCAAAGAAGTTATTTACCAACTTTCAAAATGAATTCCAATTCGTTTTAAATAACATCAAAAAGTCGTACGAGGTGCTTGAAGTGGCATAGCAGCATGTATTTTTGCAATATCCAAACAAAAAGTCTAAATTTGTGAAAATGAATATGCATTTGTTCATGAAACTACATAGTATTTACCCTTTGATATGAAAACAAAAATCAAGTTATTTGGATGATTTTATTTTTAAAATGTCAAAAATTGGTTGACAATTACGGAACTGCCCATTTATGTATGCACGCCATGTGGTGGAATTTGATACAAATTTGGTGAAAGTTAAATATCTCAAATGACCTCCAATGACCTTAATGACCTATAAACCCCAAATGCTAATATACCCTACTAAAAGTATATTAAGACATCTTTATGTTCCAGGCTTTAATTTGAGCCACACATGATAGGTTCTGAGGAATTTCCAGTTTTGACATAATTAAGCAATATACAACAAAGGGGGCGGGGCATAGGACGTGATTAATGAGGTCCGATATTTTGGCACCCCCTTCTAGTTTGCTTGGTGCACCCCAAGGAATGTCGTGCCCAAGTTCATGCTTTTGTCCAGAAAGTCACATGTTTATGGTTATACTACACCTAAATGGGGTAAGTGAGAAGGGACAAATGCTCAATGTTTTCGAATCGGCAAGAAATCTCACCTGCAGCTCAAGTCTCAAACTGGATGATAAATCAAAATGAATAAATATCCTCGGACTTACGTCATTCGGACTTCGGTGGGGTACTATTTCCCACCTCATTTCTTTATTACTATTATAGTGCTTTTGTTAAAGGGATGAAATACAGTTGCCTTGTTTTACCAAATTATCCATTAAATTTCAGATTCTCCCTCTCAATTTTAGCAAAAAACGTTTTAAGTGCTGCATGGAGAAAAAACATTTAATTTCTTATTTTGTCCTTGCCATATGAAAGAGATTTAATCATCTCAGACAGCAGGGGTCATTAGGCAATGAACAACTATGGCTGATGCACCCTGTATTTCATCACAATAGGTGGGTAAAGCCCACCTCATAAGAAGTAAAATGTGTAACTGCGTGGGTGCTCATGGTTTAATTGCCCAAATGACCCACTAATAACATGGTTGTGAATCTTAACTGTGTGTTTGGGGTTTCCCCAATTGAAGTCCCTTAAATAATCTTCAAATGACGTCCATAGGCTAAGGGATATAAACGAGGGTCATTTTCAGCTGTGTGGTCAGGGGCTTGCTTCCTCTATTCTAGTAAATGGAAATTGCATGTATCAACGGCAGCTGTGACCAAAATGATAGTAAGGAAAGTGATTACAACGGAATGCTTGCAGACATGCTTGCAGGGCACTCGTGAGAAAATAGCCAGATAAAGTAGGACAAGTCAGAACATGGACCTTTTTTATACGTTTGCCCCAGATTCCTTATTTGACAAATTTCGTTCGTCTGAATTTAACAATGATGGTTACGGTCTGTAATAAAAGAACCTGTAATTTTTGCTTTTTAAGTTTGGCAGAAGAAGCATGGACTACATATAGGTATCCTGAGGTGAGGTTGTACATCTTGATAGTCATATTGGTATTAGTTTAAATATGTTATTAATTTCAGGCACAGTCCATGAACTATTGCCGCGCGTGACTGCACTCCATTCCGCTATAGGCGTACTTTGTACATGCTGATCAATTGTAATTGGATTTTGATGAATTGGGATGAATATAATATGGAACCAACCTGAATGCAGGATAAGAAAATGCCTGCTTTCAATCATGATAGAAGTGTGTTGAAAGTAAGTGTCCACACAAGTGTGAACGACTACACTTAGCCTTGTAACGTCACCTATGATTTAAAACTGGCCTTTTATAAACACAAGTGAGGTGTCTTTGAAGACAATTCACGTCAAACACTTACAGTTTCTCATACATATTTATGGAGTTTAAATGATCTCTTGTTGAAAACATGCAAAGTGATGCTGAACAAGACAGCGGAAGGCTGTTCAAGCCCGTCCAACTGACAGGAGAGCACCTTATCGTTATTAAAATGTGTCCAATTTGAATCGCAAGTGTACCACGTGTGAATGCACCTGACTAACACGAAGAGAGCTTTAAAAAAGCCCCTCTTGTAACAATCTGCATTGCCTGGTTTAGGTCGAGGGCCGTGTGAAATTTCCCGATAATTGATATGGAGAAGATGCATTGACAAAGTCCTGTGTAAACAGATCACTGTACAATGTAGCAATACGCCGTTGCTTTGTGTGGTCATGATAAATTATTGGCTAACATTACGTACAAGTATGTACATGTAAATCCTAATTGCAATTTCAACATCATGTTTAGTTCAAAAGAATGCATTTTAAAAGCATGTAAAGCAAATGGTGATTGCAAAAGCCAACAATATTGCACGTAGGTGCAGCCAATCAATATCAGAACATTGACCTCGTCGTCTGCGAGGTTATGTAAAATTTCTTTCTACACTTGGTAATAACGCACGAGGGATGATCAATGAGTTGTCAAATTTCCGATATCTGGTTTCTCATCTCAACAGTTTCACACACCCCAATTTGGTGTTGGATCCCTATCCTGGAATAGTATGCTCTATGGCTGCAGGATCGTCATCATTTACATGCATGTGTTTTTGCTCTTCCCTGCGGGAATCGTTGCAGTGTTTTATTACAAAAAAGCGCTTTGGGCTCTGCCGGCCCGAGTTGGACAAATTGGGTTAGTGCTGCCTGCCCCACGCGCATTGGACCCTGTTACATTTACAACCTCTACGGCGGCAAGCCTGGAATTGAACTTCCAGTTTAATTTTCACATCAATGGTGCCTATCATATTTTATTTTTGAATTTGAATTAACACTTGGCATCTTGTATCGCCTGTGATGAAGGTAATTGTCCTCTTGAATGTCATTCTTTGATAAATATCTTTTTGTATGTGGGATGGCTTATGAAAATGGATTTGGTGGATGCCTATTAAGTCCAGATTGTTCCTGCATTATGCATATTGCCAAAGTGGGAAATTTTTCCTGTTGGATACTTAGCGACAAGTTCTCGACGTTAGAAAATTTAAAGCCGTTTTAATTTCGGCTTGTAGTTGAAAAATAAATTATTCGTACAGGTGAGGATAGAAGAAACATTATCGCTGCCTCGGCACATAGCTTGTTTTGAAAATGTCAATAAAATGGCCACGACATACGTAATATGTTGTGCTGTTTTTAGAGTCCTGGCATTTTTGTATTGAGATTAAAGGTGCATTAGGATAAAAATAGACCACTCATAGCAACCATTGGGATTCTTTTCCTTGGATTGGAAGGTTGAACCGCTCGTTCCCTCCCATCTCCACAGTTATTTATTTGTAGTGGTCACTAAGAAAACAATGCATTAAAAGGTTTTAAGTCACTGCTTCAGAAGTGTTTTGATTTTGTTGAGAGATTAGTACATGCTATGTGTTGATAGGCAATAAGCCTGGAGCCTTGTCTGAGTGATGTCTAGGGTTGGTATTCTGAAAGGGAGACTAACAACTTTAGACCTGAGTTTTAAACCAGGGAGGGTTAGTCCTACAAGAGGGGACCTTTTTTCCTTTCAAAATACTGTGATTTTACTGTAACGGGTGAGAATTCCTCATAGATGGGCTTGAAACAGCCCATCCATCAGGAATTTTCTTACCCGTACAGCAACACTTTTAGAGTAGTTTGTACGAAAAAAGGTCCCCTCTTGTAGGACTGACCCTGGTTTAAACCCCGGTCTAAAGTTAGTCTCCTTTCAGAATACCACCCATATGTCCACGACACATGAGGGAATCTGAGAAATGTACTGACAGGTATTGCATGCCAGATGGAATAAGAAAGGGGCAGGTCACAATGACTTGGGGGGAAGAGGGGATTCTTAAAGCTTAACCACTTGACCGCAGAGCTTGCAATATGCCCTGCAGACATTGGTGGAAATAAAGTACTTAAGTTTAATCGACCCTTGACCCAACCTTTTAGTAAGCTCATTGTGGCTTTTATGACTTTGGGTGTGATCCTGACCACGAAGTGACCTTTGACCTTGTAAAATGTAAAGTGACTTCAAAATAGCTTTCGCACACCATTGCATACTTGAAAAATGGCTTGCCGCAGTCAAATGGTTAAAAGGCATGTTAAGACTTCTTGCGAGAGAAACATCCCAAATTTGTTAGAATTTGACATTTTGGCTTTAGTAATGCCCACACATGTGTGCAAATCCATTTATGCCTGGTGGGAGTCTAACTTTAGACCTGGTTTTAAACGGTAAATGCAAAATGTAAGAAACGCACATGTATGCAAATTAGCGCTATTAGAGACTAGTACAGACTGAACTCATAGGCTTGCTGTTTATTCTGTTGTTGTCTCCGCATCAAGACCAGCTGTGAATTCTCAACAGCTACTGTTTAAACCAGGCTTAGTCCTTCATGGATGGGACTTGTTTCTTTAACATACAATGAAAGTTACATGTAATAGGTGAGAAATTCCTCATGGATGGGCCGTTAGTATGAATGGCTGATTAGGAGAGCAGGCAAGTTCAAAACATAGTTGTTGTTTCTTCAACTTATTTGTCCAATAAACCTTTGAAACGTCCTCAGTAGGTGTCGTACAGCCAATCAAGTGCAAATTTTTAAATATTTTGTATCAGAAGAAAGTATTCTTTGGTGATCCAAAGTGCCCCCCCCCCAACTTTCCTAAAAAAGGTGTGATATTAACATTGTGTATGACATCAGAACTAACATTTTCTTAGGGATATCCAACTTACAAAATTGACAAAAATGAGTGTGGTAGCCTGGTAGGATTACAAAATGCACCTTAACACCTCTAATGCACACAAAGGCAGCATTTTATAATACCTGCCACATGTATTGATCGAGATCTCGATCACTTGAGCACAGTAAGTGTTTTAAAGATGTCAACTTGTAACCCTTCCAACCCTGGTAAATTCTGTATGGGGAGGTTTTTGAGATGCAAGTAAGCTCAAAACCACTGACCTAATACTATACTGTGTTCAGTATAAGGTGAAACATGACTTTTGATAAAGTACATTGAGATAACACAAAAGATGACATAGGTCATAATGCAATCCTAAGGTAAATATACTATAGTAGCTATAGTGTATTTTGTAACAACTTGGAGCTTTTCGTCTGACAAATTGTGTGGAATATAAGTGGCAAAAGAATGGGGTCATGTTCCACCTTACACTGGACATGGTATAGACTTGTTTGGACTCATTTGAATCAGAGATACCATCCATAGTGGGCAGTGGGGTTTGACCCCCACCCTTTTTATTTTACCCCCACCCTTTTTACTGAGACACCCTTTATACTGAAAATTTCGGACCCCCACCCTTTTTACCATTCGCAAGCAATATTTGTGATTACCAGTAATGGTAAACAGTAAAAAAAAAAAAAAAAAAAAACTAACATTTTCTTAGGGATATCCAACTTACAAAATTGACAAAAATGAGTGTGGTAGCCTGGTAGGATTACAAAATGCACCTTAAAGATGTCAACTTGTAACCCTTCCAACCCTGGTAAATTCTGTATGGGGAGGTTTTTGAGATGCAAGTAAGCTCAAAACCACTGACCTAATACTATACTGTGTTCAGTATAAGGTGAAACATGACTTTTGATAAAGTACATTGAGATAACACAAAAGATGACATAGGTCATAATGCAATCCTAAGGTAAATATACTATAGTAGCTATAGTGTATTTTGTAACAACTTGGAGCTTTTCGTCTGACAAATTGTGTGGAATATAAGTGGCAAAAGAATGGGGTCATGTTCCACCTTACACTGGACATGGTATAGACTTGTTTGGACTCATTTGAATCAGAGATACCATCCATAGTGGGCAGTGGGGTTGACCCCCACCCTTTTTATTTTACCCCCACCCTTTTTACTGAGACACCCTTTATACTGAAAATTTCGGACCCCCACCCTTTTTACCATTCGCAAGCAATATTTGTGATTACCAGTAATGGTAAACAGTAAAAAAAAAAAAAAAAAAAAACTAACATTTTCTTAGGGATATCCAACTTACAAAAATTGACAAAAATGAGTGTGGTAGCCTGGTAGGATTACAAAATGCACCTTAAAGATGTCAACTTGTAACCCTTCCAACCCTGGTAAATTCTGTATGGGGAGGTTTTTGAGATGCAAGTAAGCTCAAAACCACTGACCTAATACTATACTGTGTTCAGTATAAGGTGAAACATGACTTTTGATAAAGTACATTGAGATAACACAAAAGATGACATAGGTCATAATGCAATCCTAAGGTAAATATACTATAGTAGCTATAGTGTATTTTGTAACAACTTGGAGCTTTTCGTCTGACAAATTGTGTGGAATATAAGTGGCAAAAGAATGGGGTCATGTTCCACCTTACACTGGACATGGTATAGACTTGTTTGGACTCATTTGAATCAGAGATACCATCCATAGTGGGCAGTGGGGTTGACCCCCACCCTTTTTATTTTACCCCCACCCTTTTTACTGAGACACCCTTTATACTGAAAATTTCGGACCCCCACCCTTTTTACCATTCGCAAGCAATATTTGTGATTACCAGTAATGGTAAACAGTAACATAAACTTCCATCACAGAATTGCACATGTGCTCTGTATAATAAAAGTGACAATTATCTATATCATATTTTATAATTTATTTTTTTGTTGGCCAGATATCCAAATTAGCACACAGAGGTACACGAAATGAAAATGAAATGATACAACATCCATGTGAAAATCAAGCTAGCCTAGCCAGTCAAGGCTCGGTCTCAGACTGGCATGACTGGGCACATACGCGTACGCAATTGGTACATGATCAGCTCCAATATCAAAGTCATTTTCAATTTCAGACCCACTATCAGCTTTTTCTTTCTTCCTCAATCTCATCTGCATCAAATCCCTCAGCCTCAAATTCTGCATCAGAATCTGAATCTTCTTCACCAAAAATCATGCGATCCCAACTCCCGTTGTTTTCGACATTTTAGACCGAGACTTTCCGATCGTGCGATCATTTACGAAAGCTATTTTCATAAACAAAACAGGGGGAAGACCCAAGCTATTTTTAGTAAATAAACGATTGACCAATCACCGATAAAACGATGATCTAAAACTGATGCTGATTGGAGCTCCCGCCCGATGAGATATATAACATGCTTCATCCTTCCATGATTCTCAGGGAAGCTCCATGAGATTAAAGAATTTTTGTATATTCTTAAAAACAAATTTAACAACCTCCCTGATTCAGGAAGGTTTTTACCCATTAGGTTGCCTGTAATTATGAAAAAAATAGATGTCATAGTGGCCAATGGGTTAAATAACACTGAAAAGCTGCTTGGTTAATTTTCTTCTAATCATTAGAACTGCAATTCATCATGAGAGAAATATATTTTAATAAAAAATCTGGATTGCCACAACCAATAACGTGAACTGCTTCTAAAATGATGCATGGTTAATCATAGCCTGATAGTCTGTTTTTGTAATACTAAGAAGGGGGAAAAGTATGGGAAATGAACTGTCATCAGGTTATGCTAGTTGGATCTTGCTGCTATGAACTTGCTTGGTATCCACTTACATGAAGAGGAGAAGTAGTAGTATTGTTGCTTTAAACAATTGATATTTCCAAATTTGAAGTATAATTTTGTGTGAGCGATTTATTTGAATTTGCTTTTGTCTACAGAAAGTGAGACTAATTAGTAACTTTAATTAACAAACTGACTGCAGTTGCACAGATTATATTGAATGTGAAACTGTGATTTTGATTCTTGTGCATAGTCTTTTAGGCTCTTTGCACTCGTCAAAAATACAAAATTGACCAAAAAGGGTTAAAAAGTAACCAAAATCTGCAATACAATGTATGTAATCTGCTTAGTGCATATTATTTTAGGCAGAACTTTTCGAGACAAGGAAACAGATATACAGCTTTCATTTAAAGGGGGATGACCCGATTTAAGCTGATATTTCAGCCCGTTTTGAAGTGAGAGCTAGAAACGTGATTTTATAATCCCCATAGAGTACTGTTCAAAATTACTATAGGTCGACCAAAATGGGCCATATTTTCACTCATAACATCCAAACCAACATTCTTTAGCCCTAAAATTTCACAGGGTAAAAGAGAAAAATAGTAGCTTTCATCTGATACCAAAATTTTGACCACTTCCAGTAAAATCTGGGGCCCTGGAGACGAGGCTATTAGCGATCGGACCATGGACCTTTAAATGGTAATTAATACTTTATAAATTGATGAAAAGTATCAGTGCTTGGCACCACTGTTCACTTTTAAAGCCAAAAATAAATTGAGGGAATAACCACAAGGAAATGAATTGCATTAATTTTTACAGTAAACTCTTTCATTATACAGATCTTTTGAATTGTACCAAAAAAACCCTACCACTACATTCTAAAATTCTGTAATCAGTGAAACTCTTGATTACTTTCTTAGCCTTAAGGATCTGTAGAGTAATTTGGGGCCCTAACAAAAATTTAATCAAAGCAAAACAGAGGTTTCATTAAACATGTTTAGGAGCGAAACCGATACAAAACCTGCTAGTCAGCTTGGAAGGATGTGCCTAGTGCCTATCAGCATAATAATTTGATAAACACTCACCAGTTGATGTCATTGTTATAGGTACAAAGTCTATACCTGTCAGTGATATTTATTTCCTTTTGTTGAGCTACTCGTAAATAATTGATCTTTTTTGCGGCACAAAATGTTCACATCAGATTTGTGACCAGTTCTTTTTTGTGGCATTGATTGCAGATTATTGAAAGTTTTTCTCTATTTCAGAGCATTTTCATCATATAGAAACATGCACATATTGACAAATGTTGAAGACTAAAATCTTGTGATTCACAGATTATGAAATTTTATTTCGCATAAATAAAAAGTTGTTGTCCATGGTGGTTTCTTTTCCTTAGCACTAATTCCAGCTAGTGTTTTGGTTGGTATTGGTAACCACCACACAAGGGTGTGTCTTTAAAATAAAAACTAGGTGATAAATATCCTGAGGGGAAAAATTAAGTCCTTTTTGAGGAAGTATATGTGGGAAAAAGAGCAAATGTTTTGTGCACGAAGTGAAAAATCAAGACGGAGTACATTATGCGAATACAACATGTTTGTGATATTGTACCTGTGAAACTGGGCTATGGTTGTTTTTGTGTGTAGTGTCTGCCATATAATCCATATATGTGTCGCATTATGAACCAGCTTGGACACACGTCTATGATCTGATACCTACCCAGTGTGCATGATGTATAGGCTCATCAGTAACATGTACCATATATTATTGGTGCGTGTTAGATATCAGCTGATAATAATCCTCTCCTTAAAAGCAAATTTCATACCTTTAATTTTAAAGAGAGATTACTGAGCTTTCAGGGTTTTATTTTAAGGTAGCTGTCTGATCTATGTATTAGAGTGCAAATATCTGTGATGGGTGAACTGGATTACTGCTCTATCCTCTTGAGACAAGGTTTATTGCTTGTACATGTGGATTGCAAGGGTTATTGTAGGTAGGTTAGGGGTTTGTATTAATATGGTATTAACAGGAGAGCATGGTTAGGGTATTAGCCTTTGGTGCTAAAGGTCCCCGGTTCAATTCCTGGCAGGACCACTTGCAGGGATTTAATGGGCTACTAAATTCTGGATTTAAACTGTACAAAAGCTATTGATTGAAATTGGAATTTGCTCTCTCCATGGTTCAGTTGGACTTGGGCAAATGAACCATGATAATACCCCGTCCTTTGGAAGGGATGTTAAGTCATCGGTCCCATGTACAGAGAGTCATACCTGTGTATGCTCATCACAGTCAGTGTCGAAAAGAGTAGGGTGATTACCCCTGGCTGTCCCAATTCTGTCTCGGTAAATGGAGTCCAATGGAAATGAGCTTCCTGTAGAGGCTTTCTTGGGTTATCCAGGATATTGTCCAAATAAATCGAATCCAAAAAATGTTTGCAGAAGTCATAATGGTTTGAAGTTGTTATTACAGGCTCCTGTGACTAAGGACTCTTCATACACTAGGCTCAGGCATTGTACATTGTGCATGAACACAACATTTTTTGTGTTGACAGAGTTAAGTGCAACCTTTGTGTTTTTATTTTGCTTTGTTGATTGCATTTTTAAAGATTAATATCTATGAAAAGAACTATTTTAGATTGAGAATACTATGAAATTAGCAAAAGTTCGTATTACCTTAGTTAGCCCATACCATTCTAAGAGGCATTCATTGTTATTTTGCCTATTAGTACTTCTTAGGCATTTAACAAAAATGAGTGCCTTTCCTTTGCCCCTTAGAAGTCTAGCTTTTGTTTTGGTTGCCTTTCCATGCCTATGGGACATATTTCACATTATATTGCCTCTAAATGCTTCTCAGGCATTAGTCTCAGGGAGGAATAAATAGATATAACAGGTAAATGACAAAAAGAGGAAAAGAAAGGCATGGCTGCCTCTTTGGGCATTTAGTGATTACATTTTTTGGCCAGAGTATGTACTGGGCATTTAGTCTGTATGAGATGTTTGTGAGTTATGGTTAGTTGACTGTATTGCAGTTTGCTGTTGCTGCTTTCATGCTTCTACTGTCATCTCCAATTCTTGGAGTCATAGAGGGATAGGACAAAAACATTGGCTCCTCCTTTTTAATGCCTAATCTATGGGTTGAATCATTGTGAGGGAAACTTCTATCAGACATCAATGCTTCTAAAGTGAAATATTAACATATTCCAACATGCTTCATTTTGTTGACTGTGATAAGTGGGATGTTTGGATGGCAATCGGGAATACATGTATAAACAACACTTGTGAATCATGGCAAATGGTACCTTAAATAGTTTCAGGATATCCTGCACTTGTACAATTGTGTATAACGAACATCCTTGGCCTAGCCCAAACTTGCACAAGGAGTATCTTTCGAGGCTTTTATACCGCTTCCTTGTGGTATTGTTTTTCATTCTAAAACTGCTGTGAAAGTATATGCTTTTAGATTGGTTCTTCCTTCCATTTGGATGAGTTAAAGGAAAATGGGGCACGTAGGTATGTACTGTTATTAGAATCTTCATTTTAGCTGTTATTTACATGTTTAGAGCAATACAGGTAGGTAAAACAATTTCTGTTAACTTCAATTTAATCTAAATTATTAAAAAAATAATATGTGAAAAAAGTTCAATGGTTAGGTCTTTCTTTGTGATAACTTGGTGCAATTCATGGCTTTTACACAAACAATGGCAGTGTATTTCAAGGCATGTACATGTAGAAGTGATGCATTAAAATTTGCCAACAAGTTAAAAGGCATCGGTTCTGCTAGTAATTAAAGGTGCAACAAAAGATTTCAAGTCATCCATATTTTCTGTGATATGTAGTGATTTCATAAAGATTAGATGCTCAATAAATTTCCTACATTTTATTTGGTTACAGAAATAACTTAAAATGAAAACAAATCCTTTTATTTGGTTACAGAAATAACTTAAAATGAAAACAAAAGGTGATTTGTATATGCTTATATTTCAATAGAAAACATAGGCTGAATTTCGTATTTGCTCCTATACGAAATTAGAAATTTCACAATTTAATGTACTAAAGAAACATTTCTCAGCTTAATCCTTACAGATTGGGATATTTTTGATATAACGCTTTACACCAGTGCCAAAATCAGAATTTTGACAATATTGACAATATAAACAAATTGACAAAAATTAAAAGCATTGCTTGTGGTTCAGTTTCTTATGCTATTGTTTTGGTCTGTTCAGTAAATGATGCCCCATATATATGCAGATTTGAGCTAAATGGGCATTTGCTAATTGTCTCTCCTTTTTTTTGTTGAGTAGATATTGTGTAATAGTCTATTTCATAACTGAAAGTGGATTGTCAGAAATGTTAAGAGCAATTT
The DNA here is from genome assembly GCA_023653785.1 of Ophioderma brevispina. Taxonomy (NCBI): domain Eukaryota; kingdom Metazoa; phylum Echinodermata; class Ophiuroidea; order Amphilepidida; family Ophiodermatidae; genus Ophioderma; species Ophioderma brevispina. Next base: position 24,707 of record JAMKCH010002819.1, read on the forward strand.
GTTATGTCACTGTGTCCATCTCTTTTGTTATTTCTATCACTTTAAATGACAAAATAATTATTCAACAATATCATTGCTTCCTGTCCAGTTTAAACATTGGACATTTTGAAGTGAAACTCTCGAATTCAAATTGCAAATGGCGATTTGGTTATTTGTTGTAGAGAGTATCAGTTCAAAAATTACAACTTTATTCTGTAAATTCTTTGCAGAGGAAATAGAATCTGCACATAAAGATTAGGCACTTAAGCCAGTAGTTCAGATGATAGAAAAATCTCAACTTTTATTTAGGCAAGTCATGGCACAAGGCTGCATTGACAAAATACACCTTTAGGTTTGATAGACTGCACGAGGCTTGAGGTTGGTGTTTCAAAACTTTGCTGCATACTGAAGTTATTTGTTCTGACATCATGCTTCTGTTGTTTTTACTCATTCTGAATAAGATACTATGTGTCTGACCTACATTCTCCTGTACTACATGTATTTTGTTTCATTGCCAGGGTGGTTAACTTTTTTTTTTGGTAAAAGCCTGCCATTTTGGTGCATGTTAACCCATTTTAGATCTAGTTAAGATGGGATCTACAGCATTTTTTCTTGTGTATAATTTAGTTACACGTAAAGAACACAGGAGATTACCAACCATTAATTGGTGTAACATACTACTAGGATGATCTAAGAAATGGTGGAAATTTAATATCCATACTCCAGTGTAACATGATAGTAACTGCAATCTATGGCACTAAAATGCAATTTGATCGGAAGAGTTCCGAAAACTCGTCATTAAGCTCTTACTCCAATGGAAGTGGGAGTGGAAAACTAACTGAGTTTCCAACCAAGCTACCGGAATGACAAACCACGTCAGCATTAGGCCCAGAGTGCGGTTTCAACAACAGCCCCTTTTCCAATTAAGGGCCTAAGTACAATTCATCCTCAAAGGCTAAGTACGCTAATAGGAATAGTTAATCATGGTAGGCCAACTCGCCTATCTCATGTACCTCTTTACCCATTGCAAGTTTATTGCCAAGATGAATTGGCCATATAACACTGTACGTGGAGGTTCAAACCCATGAAAGAAACCTCGACACGGCTTTCTTTCAGGGTGAGTCAAAAAAAAATTGACCCTGATTGTGTCCGCCATTTTGAATTTTTAAGTAATATATATCTAACATATTTGGTATCAACTGAAAGCTGGGTTCATTATCTTTAATTTACTACAAAGATCATTCACATCGGTTAGGTATAGACTGAGCTACAGTCGTTTGAATCAAGTAGTTGGTTTTCTGCTCTGTCCACGGATTCACATTGAAATGAACGGCATTCAGCGAAGGAAATCCGTGTCCAGAAGAAAATCAGGCTATTTATTCACTGCAGATTCTTGATTCGAAAGACTGTAGCTCGGCCTATACTTAACCGATTGGAATGATCTTTACAGCAAATTAAAGATAATGAAATAAGCTTTCCGCTGATACCACATAAAATAGATATATATCATTTAAAAATTCAAAAAGGCGGACACAATCAGGGTCAAGTTTTTTTTGACTCACCCTGTATAATTGCTTTTAAGGCTGTGTACTCATTCTGATCACTTGCATATTTTCAGTAACCTTCGCCTATATTCTTCAAAGATTATGCATTTTTAGATGAATATCATAACTATGGAGTAACATAACTTGTTTTTAATGGACATCATAGATGAAATTCATAGGAATATACATAAATGTTTACTGCATCAAACAAAAAATCTGATTCAACTCAAACTTTGGAATTAGCATTTTAGGTGACTAGTTTAGTTCTAGTTGACTATTTCTATTGTAATTAATACACAAACAAGTTATATTTCTAAATCTCTGAGTGCTACAAGAGATTTTGCTGCATCCATATATTGTGTCATATGTAGTAATTTCATATAGACAAGATCCCCAACAGATTTCTTACCTTGTATTTGGCGACAAAAATGTCTTGAATGTGAAAACAAGAGGTGATTTGATTTGCTTAATTTCAATATAAAACATAGGTTGAATTTAGTATTTGCACCTATATAGTATTAGTATTTTAGTCAATTAGAAATTTCAATAATTTTGTACCAAAGAATTGATTGTCAGCTTAATCATTTGCAAAAATCAGAATTGTCACATTTTTAGGGACACCTGTTATGTGAAATCTCTCATTGCACCTTTTAACATTGACATCTTTCAATAGGCATACTATCGGTTATCCACATAGGATTACTGAGGGAGAATAAACTTTAAATAACAAACAGAAAAGAGAACCCATGAGTGAGGAACAGGAGTGACTTGTGCAAGCTATCTAACAATGCTGGAGCATTTAGAACTAACAATTACTATAATACACTTTCCTGGCTTTACTGACCCCTACTTTGACCATTGTTGTGAGACTATAAACATGAAGCCTCTCTGAAAAACCTGCAAATATGAATGTCTATTGTGTGATAGTCAAACTTACATTCACCCTCTTATAAGAGTAGTCGCAATTGGCATGTTTCTACTGAAGATTGGTTGTAGGTTGATGAAGTGGGTAAAGGCGGTCCAGTAGAAATACAGGTTGATGACTATTAACAGTGTAATGTTACCATCAACCAGTTCTTGAAGTGGTTTTAGTGAGTGATGATAGTTGCAGTAAAATGCACACAGCTCAGGTACTTGGCTAGGATCTTCTTATCTTCTTTGTAACTTGCGTCATCCCAGATGGAAGAGGGGCACTGAAATTGGGAAGTGGTACACATACGGGTATGTGCGGCCTTAAGACTCCCATTTCATCTCTCTCCAGTTCATAATTCAGTTCTTAAGGTCCCTTTGGGAAAATTTTTGCCTCAGAAGCTAAATTTTACACAAATTTCAGCTCCCAAGCCTGCAAATTTCTCAATTTCAGTTCCCAGGCCCCTATTTTCGGAGCCAAAAATCAGTTCGCAAGCCCCAAGTTCAGAAATCGAGGTCACACATCCCTACCTGAAAAAGTTGATCCCCCCCGGTGCTATTGTGTCCTTGTTGCTTACAACAAGGGAATCTTGTCTATACAGTGTGACCAGCATGCTTTTTTTTTGGGGGGGAGGCAGTAGACACCTTCTGCTCTATTTCTACTGCCAGAATTCACACTCTCCCAGATGTTGAATAGAGTATGCATTTAGATGGTCTCAATCAACAAACTAGTGTTTCTTATAATGAGCAGATGAGCAGCAAAGTCAAGATTGTGACATGATAAGGCCAAGATGTCTACATATTGTATCTCTATTGTCCTTGCAATTTCCTAAAATGTATAATTGTCTTTTTGACACCTGTAAGTGACCATGAAACTGGTCAATGAGTTGATTGAATTAGCCCCCCGTTTACACTACAAAACTAGGCAAGTCGAATTGAATTCGATTGAGTCGTCATCGATTTTCACTTTTTCCTGAAGTGTAAACACGGGCAGTCGTAATCGATACACTTCAAAACGTCGAATTCGTAAGTTGCTTTTTAGGCAACTTACTTTTGAGTGAATTCGGATAAGTCGTCATTGAATTCCGATTTTTTTTTGCAGATAATAAAAAAACGAAACGTAATCGATTTCATGTTTTCTGGTTGTACAAGTGGACCTAGCCTCAGCGCATTTTCCGGCTTGTCATCACCGCAATGCAAGTGTTCTTCTAAACCACTAAGCATGAAGGTAGCACGGTCATTTCAAAGAATTCGGACTTTGGCGTTGTTTGTCTTTGTTTTAATCCTACTTTTGCCATTAGTTTTGTCATATTAGGCCCTAATTTCACAGAAAAGCTAATCACGGGCCGCCGAGTATCAACCCAAATTTAGCGTTGGCCACCCATGTTGAAGAATCGCGCGACATCTTTAGGTTGAACCGGAAACGTAATTATTTTCTAAAAGCGAATTCGGATACGGCTTTGCAGTATAAACAACCTCAACTCGAATTAATTTATGCTAATCCTCAGTCGTAATTCGAAAATAATATCGAATTCAATTCGAATTTTCTTTCCTAGTGTAAACGGGCTTATTATTTGTTTCAGTAGAAAAGAGTCTGTGTTAAGGTAATGTAGGTGGTGACAAGGCAGTTTTAAAAGGAAAGATAGACATTCCAGTTCAAAGTTAGTGTACCATGCACAAGGTTGATTGAGAGTCTTATGTGGAATAACAATTACATATTGACAGTTGTGTTGTACAGGAATGACACCACTAAATAACTCAGGCCCATAGACTTTTGTACAACATGACTTCTCATCAAACGTCAATTTATCGGCTATAAAGCGACTGGTTATTTCAAAAGTGAATTTTTTGGGAAGATTAGGACCATACCTCTTCAACAAAATGAAAAAGTCATATGATTTTTATACTGAGTTACTGATTTTTTTTTAGCTACAGAGCATCGAACATTTGCATGTTTTTCCAACACCCCCCACACACTAGTTTCCTCCCCCAAAAACCCTCAGAAATTATAACAAAAACAAACTGACCTTGATGCAAATCTGTCTTTTCTTGCATCTTTTAAGGCTGACTCAAGAGGTTTCCCGATAGTGGGTGGGCCCACTCAATTTTCAAACAAATTGGTTTTTTTGCTCTACATGACATGTTGGTCCATATAATAATCTGTGCGTCAATAACTAGCTCAGTCGAAGTCTTCATATAGCAAATCCAACTTAATTTTCAAATTTCTGGATCCGGAATTTTGATCATAATACAAACACGTAACCTATGACCTGTTTATAACTGTAAATAATTGTGTACCTGCATGAAAATGAAAAATCCGTTCATCTCTGACTTTGGAATTAAGCAATTCAGGTGAGTATTTAGTTCTATTTGACAATTTTTAATTACTACAACAAGAAAAAACACTACACAACCAAAACCATATATATTTCGAAATCTCTGATCAGCCTTTAAGTAGTAAGATAAAATTCCACCATATGTGGATGTAGGACCGCAAAAACTTATTTAATAAAGGTCAATGGCCCGATCTTCGCAAATACGCCTCCTCCCCAGAAGCCCCAGATTTTACCGGAAGTGGTCAACATTTTTGGTATTAGAAGAAAGCTACTATTTTTCTCATTTACCCTGTGAAATCTTAGGGCCAAAGGATGTTTGGTTTGGAAGTTATGAGCGAAAATGTACTCCATTTTGGTCGACCAATATTAATTTTACACAGTGCTCTATGGGGCTTACAAAATCATGTTTTTAGCTCTCACATGAAAACGGATTGAAATATCGGATCGAAACTTTACAGATTGGGTTTTGGGTTGAAGACCAATCTATCAAGATGAAAACTTCATATCCTTAAATCGGGCCATCCCCTTTTAATTAAATGTATTTTCTTCAAAAAAATCATTCCCATTGGTTAGGTGTAGGCTGTTGATTCAAGTAGTCAGTTTTGCATTTAGTCCACAGATTCCTATAAAAATACCCTTTTTATAAAATATAGACTAAATATGTTTGAAAATTCATGAGTGATTGTGGTGTTTAAGAATAATAGCACATATAAATACTCAGCTCTGTTGCCACTTGCTTTGCAAAGCATTCTGTTGAATACCTTTTTCCATTTGAGAAACGATATTGATCTGTCCCCCCAGAATGACAACTGAAGGACTCCTTCAACGCTTTGATCAACAATTATTCCAATTCATTAGTGTTGTCGATCACCATTGGTTGATCTGGAGTAAGAGTCATGGAATACCCTGAAATCCTATTGCTAAATTATATAAGATCTGAAAAATGCAAATGAACTGTCTGCATTTGAAGTACCACATCAAACAGATTTTCTTTAAAGATACACAAAATATATATTTTAATGGTGGTTAATCAGGCAACCAAATTATTAAAGGTGGGTGTTCCGATTTGTGTGTATCTTGTACTCTACTTGATATGAGAGCCTGGCACCTGTATATACTTACCATCAAGTATCGTGGGAAATGAACTTGCGGTTTGATAATAGAAGAAAGCTACTATTTTTCTCATTTTCACCCTGTGAAATCTTAGGGCCAAAGGATTGGTTGGTTTGGAAGTTATGAGCGAAAAGGACGCAATTGTGGTCGACAATATTAATTTTACAACATGCTCTATGGGGCTTAAAAATCACGTTTGTAGCTCTTATCACATGAAAACGGATTGAAATATCGGATCGAAACTTTACAGATGGGTTTGGGTTGAAGACCAATATATCAAGATGAAAACTTCATATCTTAAATCGAGGCCATCACCTTTAATTAAATTTATTTCGTCAAACAAATCATTCCCATTGGTTAGGTGTAGGCTGTTGATTCAAGTAGTCAGTTTGCCATTTTGTCCATAGATTCCTAAAAATACCCTTTTATAAAAGTTATAGACTAAATATGTTTGAAATCATTGAGTGATAGGATTGTCGGGTGTTTAGGACATAGCACATAAATACTCAGCTTCGTTGCCACTTGTTTTGCAAAGCATTCTGTTGAATACCTTTTTTTCCATTTGAGGGAAACAATATTGATCGTACCCCCAGAATGACAAAACCATTTTTCCAGAAGGACTCCCTTTAACGCTTGATCAACAATTATTCAATTCATTTAGTGTTGTCGCTCACATTGGTTATCTAGATAAGAATAATCGTTGGAATATCCTTCAAACCCTATTGCTAAATTATAAAAGACCTGGAAAATGTAAATGAACTGAACTGTTATCGCATTGAGTAGTACCACATAAGATTTTCTTTAAGGTTACACAAAATATTTTTTAAGGGTGTTTTAATCAGGCAACCAAATATTAACAATGTTGAAACATTGGCAGAAGACACATATATGTATACAAGGAAGAGATGTCAATTCGAGGGTTTAGGGCAAAAAGGTCCCATCTGCACTAGCTGCCAGGGTTAGATTTGGAGGTAAACACTTAATATGAATCACAACTGACAAATGGCAGCAGCTAGTGCAGATGGGGCCTTCTTGCACTAACCCCTTGAATTCATCAACATAGAGACCAATCCTGTTGGGGTTTAAAACATTTCTCAAAAGTAGACTGGATGCTTAAGTACACAAAATAGATACTGTGTGCCACACTTGCACACACACGTTTACACACTTGCATGGCCATTACAAACTGGGACTTCTGTTGTGCTTTTCAGTGGCCTCGTAGCTAGGATTTTCATATTGGGGGGGCCACTGTCGCATCTCAAGCGACAGAAAATGGGTAGGGTCCAGGGGCCCGCCTTAGGGCCCTGTTGGGGTCCAGGGGCGAGCCCCGGTGGGGGTCCCGAGGGGGCGAAGACCCCTGAAAATTTTGGGTTGTATATGCTTTTAATGTCTTCTGAGGGATAATTTTTGTACGATTTTGTAAAATTTACTTGTCTCACGCCTGCATTGAACTTTAAACCTATACTTGCCGACAAATCCGGCCTGCAAGTGCCCCCCTGACCTGAATTTTTCAAGAGTGAACCGACGCGGATCATTCAAACGACGAACGAAACAATTATTGGGGGGCCGAGGCCCCCCTCTGGCTGACGCCATGTGATTTTCCACATAAAGGTGAACAATGAAAAGTATCTCTGTTGCCCCAATGGTGATGAATGGTGATATCAGCATAACCCTATAGGTCCCCCAGTCCAGTTGTAATTACCTCAGTTGTTCTCCATTTTCAGGTAGAGAGTGCCCCCCATAGGCAAAAGTACATTTGGGGATATCTCTTGTCTGAAGTCCCTCAGTTGTGATTACACGTGTGTGTACATACACCTCTCTCCGATGACAAGGACATATGTATAGGATCTGATTACACTAACCATGGACTTTACCACAGATTTGACTTTTTATGGAGGACCTTGGATCTGACGACTATTACACCACACACACAGACACACCACAACCACACAAAGTGCTTGTTTTACATACTTCGATACATCAGAAAAAGATCCAATGGATTTTTTTTTGCAATGGAAAATTTCCAATGGAACACAATGTTGGAGGACAATTTAAGTTTTTTTAAGGATATGTTCATAAAAAAATTATTTTTATCATGTCAGATCCTCAGTTGTAAAGCCCAATGACTCCATGCAGGACAGCAGAACACCGGAACAAAGTTCTCGTCTCTAGCCTAGCTCCCAAAGAAGGAAGGGAAGGGTAAGGAGAGAAGCTAAAGAAGAGTTCACATCGTGCCCCGGTGGCCATCAAACCAGGTACCCCCCCGGACGGCCCCCAGATCCCAGACCAGCGAGGGGCAAGCCAAGAGGTGGGTTGTTGCTGGCATGGCCAGCAAATTCGTTGCCCATATGGGTGAGCTGATGATTGTCATTGCATGATGTTGGAACTTAGTATCCTCAGTGGAACATGTATATTTGGGGAGCCTAATGGTAGATCTTGCCTCCCAGATTAAGCTATTAAAGAAGACCCATTCATTATACACTCTCCCAGGGTAGTTTAATGTCCACGATATCAAAGTAGGAATACCGTTAAATAATGGAAGTCAAGATTGGAATCGTGCTATATAATGAGATCATCACTGGTGTTTCATTAGTTTTGAACCCAGACATCAATTACATTCACAAATTTCATTTTTTCGTGTTAGCGACTCGGTTAATTCCCATGATAAAGTACACGTAACAAATTAAGGATGCCATTAACAACTGTACATGCAGACTACATCTGGTGCTTAGCAAATTGAATGTTACGCATATGTATTGAGATTGGAAAGCTTGATACCTAATTGAATGAATTTGCCTATTTTATTCATGGTTTGACTGATAACACAAACATGTCTGTTATCTAGGGGGAAAAGTAGGACTCGGTTGGGGCACTTTTGATGACTGTATTGAAACAATTCATTCTACATGAACTCCCCTTGTGCATTTGTACATGGATTTGATTGGAAATGTATCATCATTAGTTTCATTAGACCACATTAACTTTAATTGTTAAGAGACAGGCGGGATATTGAACAGGAAGAGATTCAACTCGCAGTAATTATCAACAGCTGAAAAATCAGTACAGCAGAAATGCAAAAATGATTGGTCTGTTTCAACTCTATTTTTTGTGTGTATTCCCCAAGGGTGTATGTGTGCCGATTCAAATTGATTTTGCAAGCAATTTTCATGAATTGTGTGAGAGGTTTCAATTTGAAATACTATTGATGTGAATCAGTTTGTTATGCAAGGATCTTAAATGGAAGATTAAGGGTACATATTATGCTTATACTCCCTAATAAATTTTAAGCATGTTCTATTAAAGGGATAAGCAGCGATAATGCGAGAGAATAAAAAAATGTGGAAATGCATTTTTTTAGCTTATAAATGAAAGATAACTATGTACAATTACATATAACTACTTTAATGTAGGGACAGAAACACCAAAGAGTGAAAAAATGAAGTATTTGAGGGTTTTTGTGTCGCCTGGGGGTCACATAGGGATCACTTTGTCCACTGTTGTTGTCTGTAGTTGATGTCTGTTGTTGATGATGATGTCTGTTGTGAAAAAGGGTTAACATTTGCCTGTAATATCCTCATACTATGATGGATTTGAAGACTATTGCAGCCGTTTTCCGAATAATAGACACGCATGTGCAATAACGCCTTAGTTACGGTGTAAAATCTTTCCAAAGGAAGATTTAACGACCTGGAAAATCAATAGCCTCTTGAAGAAAAAGTGTGGAATTTGATAGAGTTTTGATAACCAGGTGCTGGAGAGGAAACATGCAGAGATATGGTTGCTAGGTGTCATTCTGTGTGTATTTGTGAACAGAAACATGGACATGTCTTTTATGCATGTAATTACTGTTACTGAAGTTCATCATGTAACTGTCTGAATCATAACACTGAATTCAGGGAGCCTAATGGCTGATAATTGCCTCCCAGATTAAGCTATTAAAGAAGACCCATTCATTATACGCTCTCCAGGGTAGTTTAATGTCCACGATATCCAAAGTAGGAATAACCGTTAAATAATGGAAGTCAAGATTGGAATCGTGCTATATAATGCGATCATCACTGGTGTTTCATTAGTTTTGAACCCAGACATCAAGCTACATCACAAATTTCATTTGTTCGTTTAGCGATCGGTTATTCCCATGCTACAGTACGCGTAACAAATTACTGATGCCATTAACAACTGTACATGCAGACTACATCTGGTGCCTAGCAAAGTGAATGTTACGCATAGGTATGGCGATTGGAAAAGCTTGATACCTAATTGAATGAATTTGCCTATCTTATTCATGGTTTGACTGATAACACAAACATGTCTGTTATCTAGGGGGAAAAGTAGGACTCGGTTGGGGCACTTTTTTTGATGACTGATTGAAACAATTTCATTCTACATGAACTCCCCTTGTGGCATTTTGTACATGGGTATTTGATTGGAAATGTTAATCTTGTTTCATTAGATTCACCATTAAATTTAATTGTTCAGAGGCCGGGGGATATGAACAGGAAGGATTACAAACTCCCAGTAGGATCAAAGCTGAAAACAAATCAGTACAGCAGAAATGCAAAAAAATGAGTGGTCCGTGTCAACTCTATTTTTTGTGTGTATTCCCCAGGGTTGTAATGTGTGCCGATTAAAATTGATTTTGCAGAAATTTTGGTGAATTGTGTGAGAGGTTTCCAATTTGAAAATCCTATTGATGTGAATCAGTTGGTTAGCAGGATCTTAAATGGAAGATTAAGGGTAAATGTTAGGCTTAACTCCCTGATAAATTTTGAGCATGTTCTATTAGAAGAGGGAATAAGAGCGATAATGCGGAGAGAATAAAAAAAATGTGGAAACTGATTTTTAGATTATAAATCAAGTTCAATTCCATATAACTACCTTAATGTAGGGACAAAAACATAAAGAGTGAAAATGTAAGTTATTTGATTTTTTTTTCATTACCGTTTCTCCTACAAAAACACATCAACTGTATTGTTGTTTACATCAGTGCAGCACAAACAAAGATCAATAATATTTGTGTCAGTGGTTAAAACTGTACAGGTCATGGTTCACGATAATGCGCTATAAAATCTGGGATAGTACACAGAAAGGCTTTTTGATCTCAATCGGGGAATTTTGATACGCACGTGTAGAAATAACAGAATTGGATAAAAAGTACTACCTTGTCGTTTATATGCGGATTTCAAGCCAACTACTTTCAGGTTATGTTGGCACATCTATGCCAGTAACAAAAAAAAAAGATTTTTTTTGTTGTTTCGGATCAGCAAATCGCTGCTTGTCCCTTTAAACAGAGGGTGGTAATGTGGTAAACAATTTGGGGCAATTGTAATAGATCCATAGAGAGATCAACAGAAGAGAATAATTAATGCTACCTCAATAATATAAGCCTTCCACCAAAGCATTGCGCATGTGTGCCCTCTTGGAGGATTCGCTAAAACAACACCTTTTTGCTTTTTTTGTGTCTCAATTTCTCCCTTTTCTACAGAAGACTTAATCCCAGGCAAAATAATGGGTGCTGATTCAAACCTGTCATACTTGAAAATGTAATAGATATGCTATTGATTCCATGATCAGTCCCATTTTAATGCAAATGGTAATTATGTGTATTATTTAGCCTGTAGTAATAATTGCTGCGGAAATTGTATACTGTCCATTTCCAGTGTAGCCATCATAATGGGAAAGACAGTAATCAGACTATTTTGTAGAAGAGAAAAATATGTAGGGTTTCGATTGGCACTAACATTCAGGATTGGGTAGTGCTCTTTAAAGCGATCAGTATGTTTAGAATACATTACAAAAATGGAATGTAACAGGGCAAATCAGTACCAGAATGTTGACAAAACAAGTTTAATGTTAAATTTCCAGGTGTGAAGTTGCTCTAATATTTAATTGCATGTTTGACCTGATTTCTTTCCAGAGGGTGTATGATGTCTCCCAAATGCACCAGTTTTAGGAAAATTCACCTCAGGTGGCGACCATGTGATCCACAAAAATCCTATTCTTAACAATAAAAAACCCTAACTTTTACCTCATTCAGCCTAGTACTTAGTATCAGGGAATTTTTAGCATCTATGAAAATTCTTTGTGGTTTGTAATATCTTTGGGAAAACCATTGTTTAGAGCGTACAGTATAGGCACATTGCAATGCATCATGGGATTGGTTCAAAACATCCTCTGATTTCTTTCAGGGGCTGAAACATAACTGCAAAACTTGCAACGCACAGTGCAATTGTTGTGTGAATGCGAGAAGAAGGTTGTTAAGTGCATCGCTGCGTTGGATACATCTGATGCATGTGTCATGTATTAGTTACGATAACTCGAGTTATCTTTTTCTTGGCTATTGAAATGGTTCTTTAGGTGATCTTGCACAATAGTACGTTTGATGGGAAATATTTCTGACAAATGGCAGCTATTACACTTACGATCTTCTTGCCCATAGCACAATCGATATGGAATTCTTTAGGCACTGATTTAAAAAACAGATCCCACGCATAGTCTTCACTTGTTTCAGTTCATCTGTCAGCATGTTTGTTATTTTCTGTAGAGATGTTTCAAGATTTGACAGATGAAAGGTGGTTGTCACCTCGCTGCAAGAAACAGCCATGTCAAAAGGCTTGTTGTAGTTATATAAGCAGATTAATTTTTTGTCTCGAAACTCCCAATACTTTACCAAATAAAAAGTGACTAAATATTGATCTTTATTACCACTCATCTTGCAACCCAGACCTCTGGAGCCAGTTTTAAGGAAAGGTGGATTGCACACAAAAGCAGGTGGCACAGTGGTTCAAGAACTGCCTTCAAGAAGTGGTCAAAATGTTTGTATGCTATTTTTCTCATTTACTCGGTGCAATTCTTGCACTTAAAGGTATTTGGTTGGATGTTATGAGTGGAAAACAGGTTCCATTGTGGATGGAGCCACAAAAATGACTTCTTTAGCTCTATACCAAAATGGATGAATATCAATGTGAAACGTACAGATGGGGGGTATTTGAAGACATTCAATTAAGATGAAACTTTTATGTAATTAAGTTGAGTCTCTGTGTTATCACCCTTTAGTACAACATTGCAAGACACGTTTGTATGGTTATGTGTTGGGAATAGGCTTATTCAAGTCTGCTGAGCAAAATACCCAAATTTGATTGCAAAAGAAATCTCGGCACCAGGCGAATGGTTAGCACGAGTAAAAGTGGTGATTAAAAATGTCAACAATTCCAGAAATGTATCGCGTCTGCAGCGTTCATCATTCTTGGCAAACATTTCCATTGTGGACTCTGTATACAAAATAATTGCATGACACAAAAAAATTCGCATG
>JAMKCH010002820.1:0-34972 GCA_023653785.1 Ophioderma brevispina
ACCTCTGACCTCCTCAAGTGGTGGCCTCGATGTGTCACGGCGTAAATGTTTTAAAGAATCCGTAATTATTTGCGGGTTGGTCTAATGACGGGCATATCCCGGTGAGTGAATGTAAAAGATGCTGTCTTTAACTTTCATCCCGTTTAGACTTGCTTATAATTCTTCTGATCGTGGAGTGGAGGTTTTCAGCAAAAAGTCAGGGTGGTAGTCGTGAAATTGGGATGGATTTCGAATACTTGTTACATGATTGTCAAAAGATTTATGAGGAGTGGAAGTCGGGTTTACGCCAATCTTTTTAAAATTTTACCCGTGTTGAGTACGCTACGCGGTGGTGGTAGCTGCAAGAATAAGAGAGGTATTGTTGGGAATGGATCAAAAGCATCAGCAACTAAGCTGCAAGTTGTGACCGTGAGTGTCTTCCCGAATCCGACGGCGACTATTGATCGCCCCTACGCCGTAGGCGGCGCACTCACCATCGCCATGACTGGGGGGCATCTTTTGCATTTTCTCGTTATACATCGCGTTTACGTTGTACGTGATACACCACAAAGAAGCGATAATTTTGATCAGTTCTTTTGGACGGCAAAAAATCAACAAGATTTTCACTGTTAACATTTTGTATATCATCATGGGCGGTAGGAAGGAAAAAATTGTAAAATTTCTTGGCTGCACAAGTAGCAATAAAAGTTACCATATGAAATTTGAAAGAACTGAGTGTGATTCACTCGACAAATGCAATGACACATGAAGAAGGTGAATGTCTCAGCCGTACCAGATGCCTCGGTTCACAAATGGGAAAAAAGCACCGGGAAATCTGCCAAGATTCTTTTTTTAGGATAATTAGTTTCATTTAGTTTGCTTAAATAAGATTGTTGTTGACACAAAATGTCCATTTTAAAAACATAGTTAAAATTTAGTTCCAAATGTCCACGTACACGTACATCACTAAAGTACAGTAAAAACCAAAACAAGCATCGTATCCCTTTCAGTCTAAAGAACACATTGTTAACTCGCCGGTCATTGTCACGTGTACTGATAGTCTAGGCGAGCATATTCCATGTACAAACGAGACTTAATTTGTGCTTCAGATCTCCGAAATCGATCCAACTATGTGCACCGGAAGCGTCAATTTCTAAAACATCAACAACCCGCATCGGAAAGATGTCACTTTTTCAGAAAAATACTGATCGCGTCTTTTTGGGAACTATCAATTTTTAATTGTACACGGAATAGATCAACATTCTGTTGTTAGTTATTTTGGTCTGGATGTTTGAATTTTACGAAAAAAGGATTTTTTCACGCGGCTGTTATTACCAATTTTAACACGTGTATTTGACCAAGGTGTTCATGTCTCAGTCTCGCCAAAGTGGGCGAAGAAAAACCTCAATCAATTTTTTTTACAACAATAAGACATTAGCCTGGGATTTCAGTTTAGGCCAGTCACTGACACTCAGCCTTCCATTAAATCCATGGAAAATAAACGGTGTGAGAATTGTTAAAAATAGTGAAAAAGGAGGTTAGTTTGTAATTCTTTCGTTCGTTAAGCACGTAAAAAGGCAATATGCCGTGTGTGTACTGTGTGTTGGTAGCCAGGAGCCCCCCAGCAATGGCGGCGACGTAGAGGTGTCTGTCGAGGCTTCCCGTCGGATTCGTGTATAAATAGCGAATGCGTGGTTTGGGTGTGGGATGTCGTACGTTGGGGTGGGTGAAGTTTTTAAAAAAGCGAAGCATCTGCGGAGGTTTTCTTTATCAATCATGTTGCTGATAGACGGATCAAAATGCGCACCAATGTATACACCATACATCATCTGACTATAGCATTACCATCGGTCGGTTTTGTCAAGCAGTTTGTTTTTGGTCCTTGGTTGCTGGTTCCACAAGACCAAATTTGTTTTCATCCGCAAGAAAAGAATAGTTATATGTGAAATAAACTATGGTGGCAATAATTCCCATCAATGGCCAATCTATGATCGAGGAATCAGTGCCTTGTATTTCATATTAAACAGGAAGTGGTGTTTGGTAAGTTCTCATGGTGATGGTGGGTTTTGCACAACTTTATACAAAATTCACTTAACAATAATCGTCAATACAACCGTTTTCAACCGATGGAACTTCATATTAGGCTAATTTCATCCAACTAAACAAGGACGAGTCCTTAAAAAAGGACAATCTTCTGCATCTTAGTGCACCAATGTGCGAAATGAAAACAATATAAATAGGTTTTGAACACAATTTTAATTTTAATGTTTTTCTGCAATGTCACAGCACATGTACACAGCAATCCAAGTATTACAATGAATTAGATGCCAGGCATCAATCATATGAGCAACCTTTATTGTGAAAAAACTAAGACATTCGTTCACCTATCATATCCATATCGATTTTATACTTATTTTAAAATGACTTTTGTACTAAGCAAAATTCAATAAAACTTTCACGATTTCAAGCTGAATTGTAGCTTACAGTTTCTTCTTACCATAAGTATTCCCAATCCCCACACAGAAACAACCCAAAACCAGGACTCACTCCTTGGGCCGCCCCTTTTCCTTTTTAAAGGATTTTTTTTTTTATTTAAAGGGAACTTCTTGTCCAATGCAAGACTAATGAAATTAAGACCATATCACTATTGTGTAGTAATATCTGCCATACATTGCTGTACATAATATGTTGTTCCTATTTACCACACAGTAATATTAGTCTGTCTTAATGAATTAGTTCTAAGCTATCAGTGTTAAAATCTACATACAAACAAGTAATTGATAGCACCATTGTATATATAACATGGGAAGTATTCTTTGGCTTATAAATTAGATATAGAAGTACTTCTACAGTGAAATAGGCCCAAGCAAAATTGTGCAAAGACCCAACCAATCAGAAAACGCTGTTAAATACAAAGCTTGGTGAGGCTAGTTCATTAGTGCAAGCAGGGAATGCCACTATCACCAGTAACCGTGAAAGTAGGGTATTTAAATCATTGACCATGGCCCTGGAAATATAATAAAAATACATAATATGAGACTCTTGATCTCAACAGCTAATATCAGTAGCACTACAGTGTAAACAATGGATCGGGTGTTTCCACACAATTAAGAACTGTGTACCACAGCATTGGGTTTGTCAATCAGAGTATCTTCTGCTGAGCAGAAGAGAAAAAAAATATTGGCCTGTTTGGCACACTGAAAAGCCCACATGTGTCTCCCTTTTGAGACGTGAGTTGCCGGACGCACGTTCACTGAATCGCTTTGATTCGCCATACAGGGTGTCTCAGAAAGAAACGTTACCCTCCGTCGACAAAGTAGGTTTGGAATCATTTGTGGAAATGGTCGTTTTGGTTATTTTCACCGTTTCTTGTTGTTTTCAATATAGTGTTCCAAAAAAGTACATATTTTCATATATAAAGCGAACACAAAGGATAATAATTGATTAATAGCAAAAATGGCCGTTTCTGGCGGGTAACTTCGGTCTGAGACAACCTGTAAGAGCAACATTTTAAGCAACGGAAGTACTTGTCGATCTGGTTGAGAAGGAAGGTAAATAACTCTCTTTTGGTACACGGTTACCAGAGTGACTTTTAAGCGTTTTGTTTCAACTTTAGAAGTCAGTTGGTAAGGGAAAACGTTCAGTTAATTTAATGAAAATAGCATCAAAATCGCGTCAAATTTCAGTATGTTATGAAAGTTTAAAGTAGAAATTAGTATAAAGGTCTATTTTAAACGACTTTGAGAGGTCATTTGAGACATTTTTTCATAAAGTCAAATATTTAATATTTCTGTAAGTTCATGTACTAAAACAAAGATGTGTGATCAGAAAACTGTGTGGGTGCGTTTCGAATACTTGCTTTTAGCATACCATCGCGTACTTTTACATGATTCCGACATAAAAAATGACGATCGGGCCAGATGTTCGGGTCACGACAGCAGGAAGGAGTGGATGCATGGATGGTTCATTCCAAGCAAAACACTCTTAATAGATGATGCGCCATCATGTTTATAAAATATAACTAGCATTGGCCATCTGGCGTGTTCGAGGCGCGAAGGACATCAGATACAGCTGTAGCACTATTCAAAGGCTCTTTTCTACTATTGAGAACGAATTGTAAAAGCCCAGCCTACACGTGCTCACACCTACCGCCGGCGCTGCTTGCTTTCTTGACGATCGATCGATGTTGGTCGGGGTGTGTATGAATGTGCGGAAACTCAGTTTTGTTTATTAAGGTTCGTTCATACTACGCTACACTGCGCAGTGCGGTGCCGATATATCGATCACTTGCTGCAGCAACTCAACGTAACCTGCGCGCTGCAGTTAAAAGAAATTACTCGGTTGCAGTAACGCAATGCAGTATACTGGACACAGACCGTATTCGAGCACTGAAACTTACTGCAACCGCAACGTTGAGCGTAGTAGTGAACGAACCTAAGAAGTGGGTAGGTGAGCCCTATCTTCTATTCTCACCTCCTGTGAGACTCAGTAAAATCAGGACTGTCAACTAATTTGTTTTATTTGGATCACGGCTTCAGACATGAGCTTGGCATATTTTTCTATGCCTACCTGGCGTACTTCCCAAACCTTGCCTTATCCCGTCTTCCAAAGTAACTTGTATTTCTTTTACTAAAAATACATACTCGGTTCGTGAATGTGCCTAACAATTATCTCATCTTTCTGGTCATTTTAGCGAAACAAATATGAAGGTAGCACCTTCAACGGGGTACGGTATGCCGTCAAATCGAAGGTTATAGGGGGTGCCAACCAGGTATTTTAGGTGCATTTTTTTACATATTATGCACAGAAAGAAAGGTGGTTGTATCACGTTGTGGTTCAAACGTTCACAGTGGATTATAGAAACTGAACATATCAAAAAGTAACCCGCAACCAATGCTGTCATAACTTGATTTGCCGAAATAAACTTATGCAAATCCGCATGATAAGGTACGGGTTTGCCTGTACAAAGGTCACGTTTCATGAATAAATCGTGATCCAGTAAATTACGTCATTGTATTCGCATATTTGTATTGTCATTATCGGCTTGAATGTTTCATCGTCGCCCGTATATGAAAAAAACAATTGCAATCCGAAAACATTTTCAGGGACTAGTCAAGACGATCCGCTAAACATAAATCCGTCTGCACGGGTAGAGTCACCCGTCTTTCCAATTCGGCCCTTTTATGGCAAAAGGGCGTAACTTGAGTTACGCCTTTTGCCTTACAGGGCCCACCCGCAAACCAATGCATAATGGGATACATTTTTTCTTTTTCAATGTTGAGCCTAAGTACTGTAAAAAAATTTTTACCAAAATATGTATCCCATAATCATTGTTTTTGCAGGACAATATCCCTTTCCAAGGCAAAGTGTACTCGAGTTCACGCCCTTAGCCATAAAAGGGCCGATTGTGCGTAAGGGGCCGCTTCATACGCAGCCACCGTTGCCCAACCGGTTCCGCCCGGGAATAACCGGTTGGAACCGTTTTTTCTATTGGTCTGAACAATGAATCGCTGTTCAACCGCCCTTAACCGTTGGTCAACGGGCTCCGCACGTGGGGCAGAAATTGAATCAAAGCTGCCAAAAAATATTTGTTTAAATTAGAAGTACTGATTGGTCAATTTAGGTATATTGGGGTTTGTTGACACTCGAGTTCAATGGAAGTCGTTTAAAATTTTGTATTACTTCCCTTTAATATGCTGTTTTCCTGATTTGTCAATTAAAAATTTAATTGTAATGTAATTGATGGACCATAAACCTTATAATTTGACATATATGGGGTTTACTGGGACATGAGAAATTTGCTGGTAATATTTAGAACTATATATGACGTCATCAAAATACTGTTTTTCTGATTGGTCCATTGAAATATACATGTAAATCCATACAATAGCCCCTAAAACAATGACAATTTGAGCATTTAATGGGTTCGTGGATAAAATAATTTTGAAAAAAAAAAAAAAAAAGTGCGGAAATTTGGAGTAATATCTAGAAATGTGACCTCCTCACACGAAACCCCGGATAGAAGTCGGGAAAATTGTCATTTTGAGATCTGCCATATTTGAAATGCTGAAGAAATACAAACTTTAAAATGATGTAAACATGTAAACATTGCACTTTCTTGTGTCCATCAAAAATCAATATATGCCTTGACTTCTTTGTTTCTAATTGATTTTTACACAAGTTTATTTGATCTATTTCTCCTAACGTACTCTGGCGACTTTGTCCTGGTTTTGTGGGAGCAGGTCCCATATATAGACGCCCCCATCAATACTGTTTTTCTGATTGGTCATTATGAATATTGCATTGTAATCCTAAAATACCCATACATCAATTACTTTTACACATATTGGGGGTTTCTTGGACATGAGAAATTTGATGGACTATTTTAGAAATATGAAATCATCAAAATACTGTTTTCTGAGTGGTCTTTGATAATATGCATTGTAATCCCTAAAATAGCCCATAAACAAGTGACAATTTTGCATTTAGGGGGGGGGTTTCTTGGACATGCAATTTGATGGTAATATCTAGAAAGATGTATTACGTCATCAAAATAACTGTTTTCTTGATTGGTCAGATAAACATGCATTCCATCAAATGGCCCTGACTAATTTTAGCATATAGGGTTCCGGGACATGATAAAATTTGATGGTAATATTTAGAAATATTGTATGACGTCATCAAAAAACTTCTTCTGATAGGTCACATATCATTGTATCCATAAAAGGTCCATAAAAAATGACTATTTTAACATATAGGAGGTTCTTGGACATGAGAAGTTTGAAGTATATGTTGACGTCATATAGAAGTATAATACAAATACATAAAATTTACGTTTAACCATTTCAAAATAGTATGAACATTATCAATTCCCTGTAACATACTTAAAAGTCCATAAAAACATCGAACAGTAGAGTTTAAGGACATAAAACTTAGTATTTTTGAAATATACCCCTAAATCCCTAAATGGCCTTTTTGCCACTTTTCAAAAATACGGAGGCGGACCCCTCCCTTGTGTTTAGTAGTAGGAAATAGCTCTTATATCTATCCAGCATAAATACGCTACCTCCTTTTTTGCGGTGATAGTCGGTTGTTAGTCAATTTTCCTTATGGATGTGGGGATATAGGCCGTCATCAAAATAAATTTTTCTCACTCTGCTCTGCATAAAATTGTTGTAAATCATACAATGTTTACTAAAACAAGTGGTATGATGCCCAAAATGCATATTTAAAAGCTTTTAAAATACCGTTTTCTAATGCTTCTTGAAGAAAATACAACATATAAAGCTAAACTGTTGTGAGACTTGGGAAACTATTTTCGCATCACCAAGTGGATTCACATTTGATTGGGGCTTTCGCTAGTTTCGTCATTTTCTTACGTCCAAATTGTACTACCCTTTGACCCCCTAGAGTTAAAGCATTGCGGTAATTTTGGATTTTCCCACTCTCACCAATCGCCTTTTTTCATACGTATACGTTGAGATAAGTTTAGCCCCTCAGCTCACGTACGTTTCATTATACCATTTAAGCCGGATTCAGAATACTTATAATCCTACAGATGAATTTGGATTGCTTTTCTTGCTGAAAGTATGACTTGTTTAAAGAACTGAAGGCAGAAAGAGCTGCAGAACTTTCTGTTTATCACGATTTTTTCCTTGGCATTCATTTAATACTCGTGTGGGGAGGGGGGTAGAGCAAGCGATTGACAAATGGGTTTTCCGCAAAGCCTCAAATAACTTTTATTCCATGACTTCTGAACTAAAGTTACCGTTTCGTCTTTTATAAATCTGGTCATATGGGAATATTGTTTTCCCCAGATATGCTCAGAATTATATACCGTCCAAACTATCAGATCTGTATCCTCTTCAATTGCTGGAATGTTCTAACGAAAATTATTTTGAGACGGCCTATCAATAGTGCATACTACGCAGCGCGGTGCTGCTGCAAGTTGAATTGTTCATTAAATACGCCTTTGGCATGTTGGTGGGGCATTTAAAATACCTCCACTATGGCAGTGTGGCAAATTTGGCCAACAAAATTTAATATTAATTGAAAGCATAGGCTTTGGTTAAAATGTTTAATATAAAATCATAGGGGAATTAAGGGAACCTAACTTTTATGATCTTTTTCAAAAAATTTAGTCTAGCATTTCTTTTGGTCAAAAAAGGGGATTTTTTCCCCTTTAAATGATTCTAAACATTAGTTTTTTCATTAGTAATTTTTAATCTGTGTATATCATGTGGTAGATAATAGAGGCACTTCAAAATGGACCGTTTTTTTCCTCCGTCCACAAGGAAGTTTTATATTTGGTGTGATTTATCATTTTTAGAGCACAGCCATGCTTTTTCATGTTTACGTACGTAATGCACCTTTAAATCTTTAAAAAAATAAATGTTTTCAATAACTGTGTTCTTTGGGATGTTTTTTTCCCTAACGACATAAAAAACATACAAAGTCACATTCGGTAATTTATTTTTGGCCAGCTTTGAGGTGATTCTGGCCCACTGTGGAGCGGTTGAGTTTTGAAGTTGTCCCTTACCGAATAACAATAAACCACGCACAGCTGCCACACTGTAACTGGCTCGGTGGTTGTGGGATTTTCACGAGTTATAGGTTATAATTTCAACAGTTTTTCACTACTCACACAATTCAAGCCTTAACCAAGACTATGGTTTTCATCTTGCATACAAACACCTGAGTATTTCCCTAGCGGAGGTGCCCTTCGCAAGGAAACCTATGGGTAATTGTTAAAGTTTCAAAATGTTGATATTACAAATGCTGATGCTTTGTACGACAGCTTTTGTGAAACAATTAACACTTAGAAAGTAGGGTTGACGGACCAGCACTAGACCGGTCGGTATATGACGCTCAACACTAAAATGCTTAATAACAACCCAGAGGCCTCTATGTTCACTGCAGCAACAACTGCCGATCTTCTGTTGGTTGAAGCATGCAATTGGAGTCTTGAGTGCAAGATTTTTTTCGGACTTGTAGAGCGTCGACTCTGTATTCTTCATTGAGAGAATAGTTGAAAATGGCATACTATATTCCTCAGACATCAGTGAACTCGAAAGTTCAACATTTACACCACTTAAAACCTCTCCAACACAGATGGGAGTGTCACACAGAGTGCCCTCCTTGGAATTGAAAACAAAAATAATATCTTCAATCCTGGATACATTGAATGAGATTGCAGAAAAAGACAAGATGCCCAAATTGTTTCTAATGCTAGTTTTCTTTTGAATACAATGTAAATTCGAGTTTATTGCAGCACCCCAGTCGCCGAAGACAACCTCTTGATAATTGGGAGCGTCCGATGTTACCATGACGTGGAAAAACAATCTGGCAGTGGCACTTGGGCTTGTAGATGCCTCTATGAAAAATCCCCCCAAAAGACAAGACTGAAAGCCATTATAACCGCAAATGTTTTTTGAATGCCAAAATCCTGGTGCTAAAGTTGTGACTAAGCCCAAAGTAAAGTGGTTGCTCCACGAAAACGTAAGCAGCACGCGGAGAAAAAGGCAAAGATGAGATGCTACTCAACTGTCCTTTAAAGCAATAGTAGGGCACATTTTTTGAAGGGTCGCCCACAATTTTTCAAAAATTGGAGATTTTGACACGGTTGGATTGGTAACTGGCTAGTAACTATACCTGTGAATGGTTAAGGAAGCTCGAAAATGTCTATTGTAACAAACGGATGAATTTTTACTAGAATATTATTATCGTGGTCCCCGATAACTAATTCAACGGCTGCTGGAAACGACGGCCTTCCAATGTAAATAGCCGGGAATAGCGCTGTAACGTGTCTACCTTCATCCATTAGTTGTTTAGTGACGGGCAAGTCAAGTTATTGATTATTTTCTCGAGGTGTCACTATTTCATCATGGACTGACATAAACTTATAGCATTTTCCAGCTCTGCCAGTTAAGTCCAATCTGGATCCCATTTCTAATTACAAAATCCGCTTATTTTGTAGAAATCCGCAATTTTTTAGCTGTTTTTTTCTCGTTCTGGCAGGTATAGTTTCCTAGACAGTTACCACACGTACTGTGCAAAATTCAAATTTGAAAATTGGGGGCGCTCTTCAAAAATGTCCTATTGCTTTAAATGCCCATGTATTTTTTAGAGCATTGATATTTTCTTTGCTCGGTCGCAGGATCGGTTCGAATGGAGTCGTGAAGTTCTAAGATGGTTTAGCATCCTGTTATTTTTGGATGTTCGTCAGAAGGACTAGGACGATGGTAGCAATTAGAGGATTTTATGAGTTGAACCTTTATAGAGCTAGACCTCAACCCTAATACTGCCCTCGCAAAGTAAAGTTCAACATGAACATGGAAAGTAACACATTTCCAACTCACTGAAATTACCACTTAGTGCCTAAGGTGTTTCCACTCACGTTGGTGCCTAAGGGGGGGGGGGTTCCATTGAACCCCCCCCCCCAAGGAACAAAACCTCCCACCCCCTAGGGAATTTTCAAATGCAATCATACCACCGTTGAGGGGGCATAAGATAAGGCCAAATGTTCAATAAATGAGTTCCGGTTCTATCGTCTGGAAATTAGGTGCAAAGTCATTGTTTTCGAAATGCGTCAAAATCGCTCAAAAAGTAACATATGTTTCCGCGGGGGCCCCCCCCGGCTTCCACAGCATACACATTGCAAATCATTTTGATGTTTTTATATCTGTTCTAGAAGGACTCAATTTACATATAGTTACACACAAACATTACCTTTTGTACATTTTTTGAATTTTTTGTGGGGGCAGTCATATTTGACATAGGTTTGTATAGCAATGGCGCGCAATCCCTCGATGATGGAATCGCTTCTTTCAGCACATATACGGTTTAATTATTTTTTCTGATTCAGTAGTATTTAATATTTTTCATGCATATGACATACAAAGCAGAAAAACTATTTCTGGCAACAGGGTTTGCTAATTTTTTATTTTTAAAATCACCTTCCGTTTGGTGCCTAAGGGTGGGGTTCCTAGGACCCATCTAATTATCTCATTAACGGTGAGAACTTTAGTAAATTTTTTTTATAGAAAGAAGCACATCGATAAGTTTGCCACAAGTTACAAAAAATTAGAGTTTGAAAATATTTTTCACGAGTGAGAAATCGCCGAAAACAAATCTGGGTACATGGTAACCCCCCCCCCCCCCCCCCCCTAGGCACTTAAGTTTAAATAAGATGACAAGTAGGAGATGTCCGGTATTGTGTTCTTGTCAAAGCTCATCTTTTATGCTTAATATCAATCGATTTTACACCATTCACTATACCTGCTATTTCTGCGGGACTTGCAATCCTACGGTAGACAGCACCCCGGAGAAGATACATTGTTCGAGACATTAAACCTTCGCGGAACTTACTTCTATGGAGCCTTTAAGAAGTAACATAGGGTTCCTTCATTTATTAATTAAATCACTGGTTCTTTACCAATGGGCATTGGTATAGACGATACCTACTCAACAATGTTTGTGAACGTGTTACTCAATTGATCCTGCCATCTGTGCAAACGGGTGTATGTTTTAATATTTGCGACTTTGAGTAGCTTGGAAAGCTTAATCCTATTACTGACAAATGGTTCCACGTCCGCATGGTCAGTGAAAGGAAAAATTATACACAGATCTTTCAATCCTATATGATATTGATGACACTTGACAGGTCCGAAAGTCTTGCCAAGGCTTTTTTTTTTTTTTTGTTTTTTTTTTCTGGCGTTTATTCTTATGATGCGATCCCATGCTAGCATTTCGCATTAATATAAATCATGGTTAAAATATAATCAGAGCCGAATTTGATGAGCTAGGTCTATGGAGATCACACATTTTTGCCACTGAAACACCGAACGATCCTCTCTTTTTTCTATTTCAACATGGGACGTCAACCTATATCACTGAAAGTCAGAGGATACTACCTTAAGGGTTATAAGTACTTTGTCTTTATTACCTCTTTAGAGGATAATTTTTTTCTACTTAATTTTAAAATAGTCTTAAAGCGTAAATATGACAATTGCTTATATGAGCCATTACATTGGTACTACTGTTTCAGTGTAAGAGTACTTGTGATTTGTCTAAGGCAAAGGTACACTAACAAGCGCAGAAAAAACGCATCTTCTAACTCCCTAAAGTACGCTTTTCCTCCCTAACCGAACTTCTAGTCATGTGACTCGCCGTTCCATTAGCCCGGAGAGGAGTAAGAGCGGCGTTATCAATGTGAAAATCAATGAGATCTTCAGTATAAGCATGGGCCCCCTAATGAAAAATGAATTGTTTGGTCACTAACATTATTATTGTTTGTCTCATGATTTTAACAAAATATGCGCAACTCACTGACCTAATCTTGTTATTTCAGATCACTCTCATCAAAGTCCGACTCTGAAGCCACACAGCTTAATTAAATCCTGCTCACGCAAATCACAATATTGCCATTTTTCCATAAGATTTTTTCTCTGTTCACAACGTCCACGGTTAAGCGGATAGCTAGAAAAAACATTAAAGCTATATTGGATCGTATCAACAAGATTGGTTTTACTTTTATATTTACATACCGCCACCATAGCTTTTGGAATTCAATGATATAGACAATCACCGTTAATCTGAGGCATTCCTCCCCCCCCCAACTTAATCGAAGCGGGATTACTCCGTCACATGTGAACTATCCACATTCTGAAATAATAACTACAAAAGGCACGACATAGCTGCTCTCTCATCGTTTTCTTATAGCTTAATGATAAGAACCAGCCACGGAACAGCCATCACCCTGCCCACCGCACCACAGAATTCCGGATAGGGGAAAAACGTATATAGAAGTCTTTTTTTTTAATGAAAACGTTGTGTGTGAAGTGCTCGTTGCTTGCTAATCGATCCATCAATTCAGGCACCCCTACACGCATACAACTACCAGATTGTCTAATCACATCATGACCGCGTATGTTATACGATGTTCTAATTATCCATTTCCATTCTGTGGATTAAGTAGTAATTAACCATGTTCGTCTTTGTTATCTTTGGTATGCAAAGGTCCCTGTCGTTTACACGCGAGTTACGAATTGTCATCTCAGGTTCGGGAACTTCTGCTTTAGTGATATCAGATGGTCAGCATGTACATAAAATAAATAGTGCTATCGCCTGCAGCAAATCAAGAGAGGGTTTGCCACTTGTCAACGTGTGGTGTCGCAGGTGACATGCATAATTAATATATTGAGAGGGATTGTGGCAGGTAAACATGTGTTCCGTATAATGATCATGCTAACCCTCAAAAGGTAAAAACTCATGTCTGAAATATTCTTCATTTAAATTTTCAATTGCGGGTTAAATCTTATTCAGTGTTGGTAAAGTTTTTTTGCACAATGTTTATTAAAATATTGGTTACATTTAAAAGCGAGGCGTCGTCGTCGTTCGGCAAAATCAAACATGGCCGGTTTTCAAAAGAGTGACGGCGATGCTTGAGGAGTGTGGATTAATTCAGATATATGAGTTAAGGCAACTGCCTATGACTTCAGACTTTCTTGATCGATGTCAGCTTGCTTTACCAGGGTTTTGCTTGCCAAAAAAATAGAGGCTTATATTTTGGGGCATTTTCAGGCTCTCGCGTGTTATCCCTGAGAATTTTACAGGTTTGCATTGTATATTCTAGCAGGGGCGGCGCCAGGGGGATGGCAGGGGGGGCAGCCGCCCCCTGAGATTTTCCAAATTTAGGAAAAACAGGGGGTTTTGCGCAAAAATTAGGGGTTTTTAACCGAAATGAGTTCATTTTGTACTGTTTCGCCCCCCCCCCCATGATGTTTCGCCCCTCCTATGATTTTACTCTGGCGCCGCCCCTGTATTCTAGTCTCCTCTTGTCTTGTATCACAGTCAACACTTCAATGAGGACACGGGGAATGACGGATTATATGTCCGACTGAATAAAGCTCTTTATAATCCCTCATTGACGTATTGACACTAGACTAGACTATTAAAACTCGTTCTGTGCAATATTACGCTCGGAGGAATAACTCAACAAATGATTAAAAATATTAACCAAGAAGTGGTTAAGTGTTAACCAATGCCAATATTACGTAAAAATAATAATAACCAACAAATGGTTAAAATTTTAACCAACAACCTGTTTTAGTTTAATGTCACATTAACCAGTTAACCAGCATTGATCAACTAGAACTATCGAACAGTTGATTAAAAGTTTTAACCAAAAGTTTAAATTCGTCCCTTAGCCATGGGCGCCGCCATTAGACATTATAGCTACAGCTAGTTGCCAGAGTATACATACAAATGAATAGGACATGTTTTTTAGAATTATGAACTATGTTCCCTGACAAATTTATTTGCACAATGTAAGATTCTGAAATATGCTGTTTGTAATGAGAACATAATATAGAAAATATTAACCGACGGAAATAAAAATCAATCGACGGAAAGTCATGCTGTGAATGTTTGTACTTAAAAAGTAGGGAGAACTTTTGGAGAGTTAAAATACGGTGAGTTGTCACTTCAAAAGCAACGTATTTGGAGAATTATATGCAGCAAACGCTGTGATGTAGCGTGTTGTAGTGATTAGTGGAAATGTTTGTACTGGGGAGTCATTTTGAGAATTAAAATATGGTGAGTTGTTACCTTCAGAGTATTAGAAGAGTTACGTTAGAAAAAGTGTGATGTGGTGTGTTATGATTGGTGTTAATTTTTACATTTTGAATTAGGGCAGGTTATTCCGAGAGTTTAAATATGGCGAGTTACCACAGAGTATCATAATTGTTTTTGTTTGCTTCTTCCCAACATTACTTTTCAATATATGAAATAGTATGTTACATCAAAATACTTTCTGTACTGTGAAGGTGACAACTCACCATACCATATATTTACCCCTCTAAACTACCCTCCCTATACTTGACAAGTACAAACCACTTTTTTATTTCTTCGTAACACACCAAACCAGAATGTTTACCAAACACAACTCTTGCAATACTCTGAATTAACTAACCACATTTAAAACTCTACAAAAAGGCCTTCAATTTTGTAGGGTTTTCAAACCATCCCCAATACATCAACATAAGCCGCCACATCCCAAACTTTGCCATATCTAAGTCTGCCAATAATGAGCAACTCGCCATATTTGACCTCTCTTAATGACTACCCCACTTTAAAATACAAACATTCCTAACTCGCCAATATAGTATACAACGATCAACTGTTGCCAAACAATACTCGCAACTCTTCCCACCTCCCTGGATTTGATATCTCACCATATTTTAATGCTCCAAATTTCCTGTCTGCCTGCAATGATGGCAGCCACCAGTGCTGAAAATGACGAATAAATGTATTCGTATTTTTTTATTCGGTCTTATCAACTGTTAAACTTTAGCTCATGTTCTTACGTTATGTCCTGACCAATGTAGGTAGACAACAGAATAGAAATAGGTTTTTGATAATATCTTCTTGCTCTACATCTAGGCTTATCGTATTAGTAATTCATTGTGACCTGATTTGTCTATTAGAAATCAGATGACACGTCTATACAACGCCTTCTAGGTTTATTGAACGTTTCTTCCTTCTTGGATATATAGTCAACTTCAAGTCTCTATCATCTAGAACCCTCCATTTCACACACACCTACAACCGAGCTGACCTCGAATTATTTGAATAATAAATTGGGCACCTGAAGCAAATGCTCGACGGTCGATTTCCTCAAATTTATCTTCAATTAATTGTTCAAAGACAACATACTATTTTAATTTCAACACCTAGACAAGACACTCAACCTAACGCAAACATTAGGATGATATTGTTACTGCAATAAAACCAACCTTAAACTTCCCCGTAAATCACCCGACATATACTATCAAAATAAATGGATGAAATTGAAAACACTTTATAATGGATTAAGATAATGGATCTCAAATAAGGCGATTTCACCATTGTCAAAAGCCACAAGAAATGGCCTGTATGTGCTGTAAGTGGAACATCCCCGCTATTCCTTAACCCCCTTATAAGTGAAAACCATAGATAAAAACAGATTAACCACATTATTAGTCCATCAATTAGTGGTTTCACACATCTGTGGGTGGTGGTTTCGCCTGTCAATATTGTTAAGATGACTGTCATGGTTGTTTACTTGTCTGAGTAGACTTAGAATAAGTGGCATCCTTCAGTTGACGGGTATATTTTATTTTTTTTCCTAACATTTTGCTTGCTCTCATTTACACGGTAGACGTTATCGTCACCTGCATCCCACATATTATGGGCGGGGTTAGCCGTTAACAGTAAAGGTATCAAAATATAACAAGGTGACCAGTGTAAAAAAAAAAAACCAAAAAAAAAAAATCAAAATGAACTAACATTTCAAAACATAGTCTCAAATATTTCAAGTGTCAAGAAGAATATCAAGAGATCTAAATAAGAAAAATGCCACGGATGTCTAAAAAACGGCCTCCTTATACAATCACATCAAACGCTCTCAAATAGTTTGTTAATCTTAGATATCAAAAGGGGTGTGGGTTGTAATGTAAATAAAAAATAGACGCCACTAAGGGCTTAAATGATAAAAACAAGGGCTAAAATACAGACGTTTCAATCCATTTAACCCTCTTTTCGCACGTAACATCGTAACGTAAAAAGGTTTTTTCTAGCTATCCTCTTAACCGTGGAAGTTGTGAACATTAGAAAATCGTTTGGAAAATGGAGCAATATTTGTGATATTGACGGTGCAGCAGAGTGTAATTAAGCTGGACAGGATTCAGGAGTCGGGAAACAAAATAGTGTCTCCCTCATATATACTTGTTTTTTTTTTTTTTTTGGTGTGGTATGTTTCAAAATATGTTAGATTCTTCCCGGGTCCTATTCAAAATAATACATGCAATATTATTTTGAGTCAATGTGGTTCATTGTATTAATATAAAAACTAATACGCGTAATTTAACAAATTAAACCGAGACAATTCCGGTGACTTGAAACACCATTCATAAAACCCAATCATAATAGCTTGCTTATGTAAGATGGTTAGGCGAAAAACTATTACAAAAGTCAGGATGTATCCTTACGTCCGTGAGGAAAATGATACCAACTGACAATAACCGCCAAAAAAAGGAGATAGCGTATTTGCATGTTAGATATAAAAGCAAGGTCCACTCTAAAAACAAGCAGGGGTCCGCTCCGTGAGTTTAAAAGTGGCAAACATGGCAAATGAGGGATTTAATTGAATATACTATATATATAATATATATTATATATATATATATATTATATATATATATATATATATTATATATATTATAATATATATATACAGATATAGATATACACATATATATAATATATATATATCATAACATATTTCTACAAATGGTAGATTAGGGGGACAGTTGAATAATTCATTGGCTTATAATGAGCTCTGAAGTTATTTACAAATTAATATTCATATTCATTTGTGTTATTTCTAGGGATTACCCTTCATTGCATAAATTAATATTCATATCCTTTTGACGGAATAAACCGCAATTCTAAAGAAACGTTAGGGAGACAGGAAATGTCTCCCTAACGTATTCATAGTACATAACAAAAAAAGTGGCTCCCAAAGGTGCGATATAGTCATCTACATACATATATATATATTATATATATATATATATATAGATATATGAGATGATTTGCTATATAGAGATATATATAGATAGAATATAATAGAGATAGATATATATATAAATATACAATACTGAAGGCTGGGTCCCCGGAGTTCGCAATCACCTGGATTGAATGCCCTCGGGACATCAACAATCAAAACCCACCAATTTTCATCTGGATACACCAAAAGTTTACCCAAGATGACCTCCTTTGACCTTGAATGACCCCTGATGGACTTTGATCCACTAACCAATACAAACTCGGCCGTTGGAGGTCAAAGGGGGCCCCAACCAAAATTTGAGGCACGTGCGACCACCGGTCTCCGAGAAAATAGACGCGGTCTCAGACAGACACACCCCTTACACCAAAGGTATAATATATAGATGAAAAATAATACCCATGGCACAAAATGTAGTAAAGAAATAATTTTCACATTTTAAAACGATTGTATCCTACAACATTACTACCCTAGTATCTAAGGGGACGTTGGGTAAATGACCTTTTTCTTTCCTCCAGGATTCCATCGCATCCTTGAGGGTAAACTGTGCGTTGGCGGCGTGTAAGCTCTGATAAGATAAGCATTAGAGCCAAAACCACGAGTACCGATCGTTTTTTTGTAGGTTCCCCTCATACTGCTAAATAAATTGTAACATTTAAGTATATTTCATATGTAATGAAACAAAGAGGGTAAGGATAAAACTGATAAAGGTTTACTTCATTCTGCGGATTCTTGTCTTGTTAATGTATTAAATTAAGACATGTTGACCCCCAAACTGGCAGTCAAGAGCTTCGCGTAAAAAGCTTGCTGAGAAGTGTCAAGAGGCGCATCATTAAGTACAATATATCATTTCGGTGGACATATTTGCATAGCACTTGTATTTTCACACCGTTGTTGCGGACACGAATCATTTCTTCTTTTAGCTGAACACTATCTTTGGTTAACATTTAATAGTGAGTAATATTTCTGTTCCAGTAGGGTAGTTTAATTGATGATAACGAATAATTAAGTCGAGCACAACGTATATTCTGCATTTACTTGTATTTAACTTATTTGTATGTGAATTATGATTCAATATGGCCATTCGTAATGAGTTACCGTATAAAGGCCTGTCTTCAATAACATTTGAAGATTCTGTTTGCGTGTAATGGACACTGTTCACAAAATTATAAGCATGATTTGACAAGCTACCAGCTTAAATATAAATATTCCCTATAAAAATAACCTATATACTATCGAGGATTGCGATTATGGCCATTATGCATCCAAACGAATAAAGCTGTGGTTCTATTTTACATAATCAGTATTACATATACACGTAGTTAATAATATCAAGCTATATTAAATGCCGATATTAGAAATTTGAGTACCATTAAAATGTCAAATGTTTAAAATCATATGGTGTAAGCAGCCTGTTAATTTCCCTTGTGTCAATATTTATACTCTAAATTAAATTGTGTTATATATGACGTCAATCATTGGTTACTTAAATGCTATTGATGTAAACAACCTGTACTGTCTTTAGTGATATTTCTTTTAATGACTGTTCCTTTTGGGCCAAATACCTTGACGTTTTAAAGGAAAAGGACATATAAATAAAAGGACAAGCATAAAAAAGCAACCCGGGTACTCACCGTTCAATTAATGGAAGAATCCATAAATCGGATTAAAAACATTATAACTTTATAATGCCTTTGTAAGGAAAATAATAGACTTTCATAATACCAATATCATTACTAATATGATAAACTATATTTCGTTTTCATTTGAGTAGCTTTTCTTTTTGATATATTATGTGTGGGTGTGTGTGTGTCTGTGTGTGTGGGTGTGTATTGTGATAAGGTTACGAGTGTGTAATAATAGCAACGGTTTATTTTAAATAACTGACCATGTAATCACACAACAAGTATCGTGCATGACCAGGATGCTCATTTCTAACTTCTAAAAAACTGTCACCTGTTAGCGCACTCGTAATCTTGAACTGATTGATTACTTGTATCCAGAATATTCTATTGATACTCAGAGACAGTATCAGAACACAATTTGGGCCTTAATCCTCATCTTACTAAGGGGGGTGGGGTGGGGGTGATTACCACCCCATAGTGAACTTTGCTCCGGTGCGCTAAAATGCCAAAAAGCTTGCGTAAAAAGCTTCTAGGTAATCATTCTCTCATCCTTTCTGGTCATTTTAGCGAAAACAATTGTGAAGGTAACACCTTCACCGGGGTAAGTCGAAGGTAAAGGGGGTGGGTGGTTGCCACCCAAAGATATTTTATGGTGCATTTTTGAAATTATTATGCAAAGTATGGCTCCATTATTATGTAAACTAGTCATCATTTAGAGCTGAAGATAACTCAAACATGCCATCCACAGTACACTAAACACACAAAGCTAACATTTGAAGAAGAAGTCATGGTAGGCCTTAAATTGGCATACAAGGACAAAAAATTGTAATCAATCAAGGTCAAGGGTCCCCTTTTTAAAATGTGCTCGTCAGATTTAATTTCTTTAAATCAATTTGGGTTCCTACCAGGACTATAATGGGAACACTCTGGCGACTACCGTCGAGGATTGGTTTCTTACTGTGGAGCACGACAAATCTATCATTGGGGCAGTATTTTTCAAGCCTATGATACGGTTTTTCATGCACTCTTGATCGAAAGGCTCACTCATCTAAACATTTGTAGTGTAAAACTTCGATGGTTTTCCGATTACCTTGTCAACCGTTCCGAAAGTGTTTTGGCCAGGGTGTGAACTCATCCTCTGGATGAATGATCCCTGGGGTTCTTGAGGGATTTTTTTTGTGGGCCGCCAGCTATAGCTGGCAGGACCACTTAGCAATCCGTTGTGCGTGTGTATGTATGTGTGTTTGTGTGTGTCAAAAATTGTTAATTTTTTTCATGTGTGTTTGTGTGTGTCAAAAATTGTTAATTTTTTTTTTTTAAATTGACCTCAATTGAAAAGTTTAACTTCAATTGGAACCAAACTTCTGTCATAGGTGCACAATGGGATCCCTCATATGTTGATGAGGTCAAAGGTCATGTTGAAAGGTCAAAGGTCATGTTGAAAGGTCAAAGGTCATGTGAGGTCAAGTTGAAAAATGGGCTTAAAAATGTAAAATTGATCTAAATTGAAAACTTGAAGTTCAATTGGAACCAAACTTTTGTCATAGGTGCACCATGCGATCCCTCATATGTTGATGAGATCAAAGGTCACGTGCCAGGGTCAAAGGTCATGGGGCGGCCCACAGCTTATATTCTTTGAATATAGCGAGCGCGAAAGCCGAGAACCGCGAAATTCTAGTTGATCTTTTGTAACATAAACTCCCTGGATGATCGCTGCAGTCACTCCTTTTTTATATTTTGTTGCAAATGTTGATATTTTTCCAACTCGATTGATGTCTTTATCTGTAAGCAAATATTGAACGTTAGGCTCGACCGTCCTCTGGCTTTCACACTCTAAAAGTAAACAAGGGGATTCCGAATGCATTGAGTAAAATTCTGGTCAAAGAGAAGTAAACTTTATGCATTGCTGGGTAAGATGTACTCATATCTGACTAAGATTTTACTCCACATTTG
The DNA here is from genome assembly GCA_023653785.1 of Ophioderma brevispina. Lineage (NCBI taxonomy): Eukaryota > Metazoa > Echinodermata > Ophiuroidea > Amphilepidida > Ophiodermatidae > Ophioderma > Ophioderma brevispina. The sequence goes on from JAMKCH010002820.1 coordinate 21,163, forward strand.
AGGATGATCCCCCTATTTTAGTCAATATTTAATTTACAGCGCAGCACCACTCATGTCAGGACCCTCGATTTTTAACATTAACATATATTTCCTATCTTCCTATCGTGCACTACTGAATTGAAAATGCTTTTTCTACACATTGTCACTGCTTCGTCTCTTTCTACCCCTAGAACTCGCTTCGAACAAGTGTTGAGTGTTGTTTTTAATTCCTGCACAACCCCAAATTAAATATTTCATGTAGTTTTGCAGTTTGATCCTTTTTGGTAGTTTGTTTCTCCTCATATTTCTTGTATAAACAGGGTTTGATCTGGCACAAGCGGAAAGCCGCACCTGTCTGGCTATAAGATCGCGTTCTCCTTTCATCCAGTCCATATTCATAACCTTTGTGCAAGGAAGTCTTGGTACACAAGTGGCGATTGTCGCCGATTGGATTCTAACGGTCTGCATTTTTTCAATTGAAAATAAAACGCTTAAAGTGACACCAAAATGAGACTAATACACAGTTTTCTGAAAACATGGTAGCTATTATATCACAGGTTGTTGGTAGCTCATATCGTGGATTTCATATCTAAATTGTCAGTAATATGATCACGTTTTTACTTAGCACGCGCAATAGTAAAGTGTGTATCCCATTTTTCAAATAGCGATAAACTTGGAAAGTAAGAAATGGTTTTAAATGAAAAGTTTGGTTTATAACTCTAAAACGCACCTTCGGCATCCACTAAGTCTTGAAAATAATCTCTTTTAGTGACATCTCGTTAGTGAACCACTAGATCCACTCATGATTGCAACTATTATGCTGAAAACTGAGAAACGCATTAATGTAATCTATGTAAATATAACCAAATTGTTGAATTATTAGAAAGCGTTGTACCCAGTGATTTAACCCTTTACCTGGACACATGCCAGGCAATTTCGTGGGCGCCAAACACCAAGGATTTTAGTGGTAAAGTGAATCTTCAATTGTTGGTTATCATCAGCAGACAAAAGTCACAAAAATGTTTACTCTAGTCTTCGAAGATATTTTGGAGAAAAAATGGGGGCAATCTTCAAAAAAAGTTGTGGTTACTTCCACATGATTTACGTGAAACCTTTGCTGAATTTTACTATCCTGAGTCAATAGCGTACGGAAGGTTTTTAACATTTTTGACATTTTACACATGAAAGGAAAATGACGTCAAAAATAGCATTTGAGGACTCTATATACAGTTGTTCTATGTTATCTGAATGTTTTTTGATGATTATGATATGATTAAATGTCATCAAAATCATATCTATAGCACTTGTGGGCGTAAACTATAAAATGAAATACCAAAACAAATGTTAACAATTCCAAGGATTTCAAGTTTAAAGTGCCCAACGAGCTGTCACGCTCATTGTCGCGATCTTGACATTTTGGCTTCTGACACCGGTTTGATGTAATATTACCAATGGTTTGAATTGGGGTCAGTTAGTCATATTATCCCATTTCTGTAGATCTATATACAAAATATATTAATCCTAGTGTTGCTGGTTTTCTTGCCAAAAATACAAATTATATCAATAATCAGTCAGTATTTTACCAAGATTCAATGCACATCAAAGTGATATAATAGCAGCTGTTGTCCATATGATGTCCTATACTTAATGGAAGGTATTATATTGGATGGACTTTCTTTGCCCTCCAGATGATCCAAGCAGCGAAGAATACAATACAATACATGCACCTGTTAACCTTAACATTCCAGGTATTTCTGCAGGTGATTCTTTTGTACTATCTGCACGCTTGGGTTGTTCCGGAAGACAGGGGGTGCCAAGTTCACCTTTGACATTCCGTGCAAGTACACTGTTGTTCTGATGCATACCCAATAACAATCGCAAGAATATGGCATATTGCTAACACAGCAATACGGCATGTGTTTGAAGATGTCATTCAGATGTATAGGGGATGAGCTTAGCCCAACAACTGAAGTTTATCGTCATTAATAAGGCTCTGCATTGGAAGATAAATTATGTTGAATGGACTTTTCTCGCCCATCCGGATTATCCAAGCTTTCAAGCATCCAAACACTGTAATTTTGGAACCATCTTTAGACTTTGGTATGTTCCTGCTACAAAACCAAAATCATTATTCAGTTTGAATTTGTTATGACTCATCCGCTTCCGAATGTCAGACATGCACGACTGTAACTACTGTAAAGCTGTCTCAGTTGCATCCGCCACCCTTGGGGCGAATGAAACATCAAGCTGACTATGATCAGCGTAAATGCGGCAACTGATGTTATTACTACGACTTATTCTACCCATTGGCTGTGTGTAAATAACAAATTGAGTTGGTCCTACGACTGATCTTTGTGGAATACCGTAAGCGAGGTTATAAGTTTTTGAAATGGCATTATCCATTACAAAACACCTGCAAAGAGATTTTAATAATCCAGTTTAACGCTGTACCTGAGACACCAGTCTTCAAACACTCAAGTAAGAAGAACAATCAAACTCTTGGAAAGACAATAGTACCTTTTTATCAATATCAGCCTTTATTGTTATTCGTGATAGTTCAGAGTGATGAGTGTATTATATAATTACAACGTAAAAGCTTAGCGTCGACTTCATAAAACAGACCTGGGGCCCCGTTCCCAAACTCTTGCGTAAAAACCCTACGTGTATACTAACTCATGCGTAGGTCCTACATACAACCTTTTCATACTAGTTACACAGTGATTTGGACAAATTGGTCCACTCAGGCATGACATAGTATGCACGTAGATTTACGATTGGGTTTCGGGAACGGACCCCTGGAGAGGTTTATAGGCTATTTGCAGTGGTTTAAGTGCTCCATAAGCTTATGTAAGTTGGATGTCCATAACCACTAATTGAAGTACTTGCCTTTAAATCACTGCAAAGTAAAAAAAAAAACAAGTAGACCAAGTGATATAGATTGTATAACTCCTAAGCAGACAAAAGCAAATTTAGGAGATGGCAATTTTACCTTTATTTTCAAAGTGTTAACATGTCAAACGCCGTTGGCACACTTTGGCGTTATCGCCATCTTAACAACGGCCCTCACAATGGAAGCAACGATTTGTTTTCAAACAGCATTTTATCAACTGTTGAATTTTGCGAGTTAATCAAAACAGCCTTGCCTCCCAGTCACCATACTTTCTTCAAAGGTCCTTCAGAGGCTTGTACACTTAGAAGATGATTAACGAAATGTCCTAGACAAGGTTGTGAATGTTAACGCCTTATATTGGATTGGATTTTGAGTGGGTAATGCAGTGACGTCATTAGTAAGATATTCCTTTGACGAATTAGTCCCCAAAATTATTCACTTCGAAAACAAAGGTGGACAGATTTTCTCACATTTAGAAGTCAATGACTTTGAGACGTTTTCAAATAAATAAACCAAAACAGTAGCACCCCATTCCATTATAAATTTTAAGTGAGGATACGCAACAGTAGTTAACACGTTCAACTAAACATTGCCAGTGATTTAAACTTCAACTAATTCTTGGCAGTGATTTACACTTCAACTAAACCTTGAGATGTTTACACATAACCAGCATTAACGGATCCTCAAAAGCTATAAAATGCGCGTTTTATTTGGGGCAACAGATGCTTATGAGAAAATACCCGAGGTTTACTGTACACTCCTGATAAGGCCACGTAAACCCTAGATAGGGAGACTTATCTAGGGATAAAGCACCTTATCTGGGATTTAGGAAGATAAGCACCGGATAAGGCCACGTAAAATCCAGATAAGGCAGTAAACCCAAGATAAGGAGCCTATAGGGATAAGGTGCCTTTTCTAAGGTTTAGGAACCTAAACCCCGAACAAGGAATCGTATACTCCAGATAAGGCTGCCTTATCCTGAGTTCATTATCTAGGGATAAGGCGAAAATGGCTCATCTATGCTTCCATAGACGTCGTTAATACATATAGAGAAGATCGCTCAGGAGCGGCGCCAGGGTGGTGGCAAGGGGCACCCCCCCCCCCCGAGAGGTTAAAAATTTAGGAAAAATAGGGGTTTTAAACAATAAATTGCGTAAAAAATTAGGATTTTTGAACCTATATGAGCTAATCGTGTAATGTTTCGCCCCCCTCCCCTATGATTTTTTTTTTTTTTGACCCTGGAGCCGCCACTGAGATCGCTTGATTGCAATGACCTTTTAATTTCGCAATTCATCGGGTACAAAACCACAGCAAGTTGTTAACATATAAACACAGCCAATCGTTCCATATAACTTTCAGGTAATTAATACAAGTTGGCGCCACTTTGTCTTTAATTACCCCCATGTTCTTGACCATAATGACAACTCGTATTCAAAGATTATCATATTTTACATGTATTATGCATAATTCAAATCCCTTTTTGTAGTAATGAATAAGAAGTATACTAAATTAGTTTAACCTGTGGAATTAAAAAGACTTAGTATCAATAGTATGGTGCCAATATTCTTACATCTTAATCTAATAATTTAATCCTTCATCATGAAGAGGCAACGGTTTCTTATATACATGTTTTGAGGTTCTTATTATTGTGCACACCATGTTCAAAGAATATGCCTATATCTCGTCATGTCAAATTAATCCGACAATTTTTACCGTCCAGATAATTCCATATACAGTTCACAGTCCATATTTACAACCGTATTTAATATGGAGCTATTGTTGAAATCAAGCCAATTGTATACTTAAATCGGATAAAAAAATCATTTCTAAAAGGATATACACGGGTACTATGAAATAAAATATAGCACCTTTTTCAACTGAAATGCAACTTTGGATTACAATTTTGTTTATCAAAAACGCAAGTGACAATATACTATAAACGAGGTTTACGAAAGAACGATTTACACGGTTTTGTGAGGGAATGACCTTAAACCCGCATTCAAGGGAATATAAGACAATTAAAACTCAGCATGCTAGAGCACTTGAACAGGAATAAAAGTTAATAAACCCAGTACCTTATCAATGGGGAAGATATTAAGCTGTTTATGACTACACACTTGTTAGCAGGAAGTGTTTAAAGTGTTGCATGTCACATATTTGTTTTTCATTTCCCATAACTTGTTTCTTGCATGTCAGGAGATTAAACGTTTCCACAAAGCTATCATTTTGCTCATCTGAGAGCTTTTGGAATTAAGCCCTTTTCCTTGTTCACCTTGATGAAAACCTAGGAAACTGATGTTTGCAAAATCTAAGGAATCTGCAATATACTATAACGAATCGAATACAAGTACAATTCATGTTTGTATTAATTTTTTGGTCAAAATAATTAGATCATCGTACAATTGTACTAATGACACAACAATTATGACGTTATTGGCATTTGTGTAACCATCGAAAAAATGTTTAGTTAAGTGTTTTTTGAATAAAATATTAGATTTGTAAACAGAATATGGATAGGAGATAGACAGTATGTGCATGTCTGTACAGGCGCGTAGCCAGACTGCTCATTTGGGTAGGTGTCAAAAGATGTTTTGATCGCAGGAACAAGAGTGCAAAACAGGCTTAATATCCTGTGTTTTTTTCCTTAATGATTTCCCCTCCGCGTTTTTCCCTTCTTAGTTAAAGCCACTATCATCGATTTCTTCAAAATGTAAACAAATCAAGCCCCTATTTTTCGTCAAAGTCAATTTTTGCATTGGTAAATTGGAAATTGTTGTAGTAAAGACTTGAGTTTTTCACGAAGAACGGTAACATAAGGTGTTGATATGACCCAACCATGGCAATTTACCGACAAAATGTGAATTTTGAATTGGGGAAAAATGACTAATTGTAGCTTTAAGTACTTAAATGTATCAGACACATACATGGGCGTACCTTGTCATGTGTCTGACACATTTGAATACTTAAATAAAGATCTATTTTATTTAAAGCAAGTCAAAGTAAAAACAAGACGAATGCTGTAGTTGGGGTGTGTACAGGGCTCATAGCGCCATTGATGAATTTAAAGCGGATATTGATCCAGTCTTCAGGAAACTCAACTCGCGATATAAACAATGTTATGTAATGAGGGACTTTAAATATGATATCCTAAACGTTGACGCTCATAGACCTAAGCAAGATAATCTCGAACGTATTTATTTTATCCAGCTCTTTAAATATTGCTAGACTTAACAAAAGCATTTGATACCATCGATCAAAATAACTTTCCTGATAAATTAGAGCATTATGGCTTGATATTGGGTTCACCTACATGTATGTTCATTGTTAATGTTAATGATATTACTAATACTCCCAGTCTCTCAATGTATAGCTAGATGCCATTCTCTGTGTTGATGATACGACTATTCTTTACGATCACAAAAAAGTCGTTGTCAAATAAGTCTCATCAGTACATAATTGAAGAAGTAAATTGTAAAGAAGCAACATGTTTTAAATAGATAATTACAGGAAAGCTGCATTGGATGTGTTTCAAAAACAATATGAAAAATCTTTGGTATTATGATTGAATCAAAGCATATAATTACAGATCGTATATATTATATCTGTCTCTCTCTCTCTCCCTTTCTTTCTTTCTCTCTTGTTCTTTAATGTTACCTTATATAAATTACGGCATACTGTGTTTGGAAAGCACTTGTAAAACATACTTACACAAACTTGTTAAACTTCAGAACTGGGCAATTAAACTGTCTTATACAGTCACTACTGAAGCCATACCGAACCATTAGTCTCCAAACATAATACTTAGTTGAAGATAAGTGTACTCGTGAGTTGGGTATTTTCATGTACTCTGTGGATGAACTCTCTTGTGCATTTAATTCATTTTGCACTGAACATTAAGTTATGACAGCTATCAAACAAGACATACAAACGACCTCTCACTCTTAGCTCTTAAATTTGAAATCCGATATTGATGTTGAATTCACATGATAATCTCCTGTTTTTTGCTTGATGGAGTATCTTCAAGTTAATATTCGTTTGCTATTTTGCTCAAATCTAACAGTTATATGTAAACCTTAATAAATCACATTAATTTTGCTGTTTTAAAACCCGACGACAAAACCTAAAAAACTCACGGCAAAATATCAAAACTTTAAGGCTAGTTATTGTATGTTGAGTTTGTCAAGAACATAATTGTACCCACATATGAAATGCAGTCCCCGGGAAAAAAATACTAAACAATAAAAAAAAATTCAATCGATTCAATTAATTTAAGTCATTAGTTAAGAATTACAGATTTGACGATGAAGTACTATCAAATACAAAGGCCGTTAACCTTACAATACACATAAAAAGTTTATATTTAGTCTAAAAGACTATTCGTGATCTTGAAATGCAATTGGACTGAACTCCTTACAGAATGTCCAAAAAAATGTGCGAGCAGATATGCTTAATTTTTAAAAAAGTATTAAGACTTTGGTTTGAAATTCAATTAAAAGGGATTGGAAATATAGTTCCTTTCCACTTGATTACAGCTGCCACATCGCACACTCTGAAACAAAAAGGGGCTATAAACAAGTTTCTAAACAGGATGTTGTTTACTTCCTTTTCCAATGTTATGCATTTGCCTCTTGAGAATGACGTTAGTCAAGATTTATCGATTTTTAGTACTGGAAAGAACTGAAGAACACATGGACAAGAACAATAATGCTAACGATTTAACGCGCACATCTATTCACAATAAGTAATATGCACTATATGCACTAATTGTCCAATCAGATAAAACAGTATGATTGTCAAGAATAAAGGGAGTAGTACGTACTTGGCGGACAATGGATAGGCGTTTTGACGGCGAGTCAACGTACTGTTTATAGCAACAGCGCGACCTTATTCGGTGAGAGTAAAGTGAACTTTGCTCTGGTGCGCAAAAATGTCAAGAACTTGCAGGATAAAAGCTTCCGGGTGAGTTCCACTTGTCTGTAATAATTTTTTCATCCTGTCCGAGCCATGCGGTCATATAGCAAAAAAAATGTGAACATAGCAGCTTCACCGGGATAGGGTATACCGTTAAAGTCAAAGGTTTACGGAGTGGTTGCCACCCAAGAATAGTGATGGTACATTTTAAAAAAAGTATTATGCCAGTATGGCTCTAAATCTGTTATGTAAAAATAGACAATTGCCATCTTTTAGTATGGAAAACGCATGTGAAAATCCGATTTTCCTACTATTCGCATTTTCTGTGGAAAAAGTGGACGGAAAACTGCCAATACTCCCCACTCGCGGACCTTATGACGTCTATGTGGCGTCATAATAGGTATGTTTGTACTTATTTTGTTTCAATGGAAAAAGGAGGACCATGCTATCCACTGGTATCAAACATGCCTAAGCATTAGTGCTTTATATCGAATTCTGGAGTGGGGTGGTAACCACCCCCCTTGGTAAACTCTGTGTTACAAAAAAAAGGCTATGAATCGTTTTGTTATTCAGCGATCCGGAAATTGAATTGTACCGAAATTCATTCTTCAAATTCCATGGGCAATGGAAACCCTAAATCCACTGCTCAAAAGCATATTTTTTAGGTTTCTACCTCTCCTGACAGTAAAAAAAAAATGTATGTACACTACTTTATCGACTGTAGTAAGTACTTCGTGATTACAACTTGAATAACTTAATGCTATATAAGACATATCGTCCTAACTTCAAATGTAATACTGGAGCTAAGCGTTGACTTTGACTAAGCTTTGACTTAACACTTAAGTGCCCTGGGGGGGGTTCCATAGTACCCAAGAGTTGTTTTTCGGCGATTTCTCACTCTAAATATTTTCGAATCTAATTTTTTGTAATTGTGTAACTATCGATTGCGCTTCTTTCCATAAAATACTAAAATTTTCTGCCCGTTAATTTAGATAATTAGTCTTTGGGTTCCCTAGGTCCCAGGCACCACGGGAGTGTTATTTTAAAAATAAAAATTAGCAAACCCTGTTGCCATAAAAATTTTTTCTCTGCTTATGATAATGTTCCTATGCATGAACAAAATTAAAAAATACATAATCAAAAAATAATAACCCTTTATGGCTGGAAAAAAAAAAGAAGCGATTCCATCATCGAACGCCTGCGCCATATTGCTGTACAAACCTATGCAAATACACTGCCCCACAAAAAATACAAGAAGTACAAAATGGTAATGTTTTTGTGTTAATAATGTTAATGGTCCTTCTAGAGCAGATATAAACATCAAAATGATTTGCAATGTGTATGCTGTAATCGGGGTCGCGGGAACATCATACTACTTTTGACCGATTTGACGCATTTCGAAAACAATGATTTGCCCCTAATTTCCAGACGATACACCGAACCTTCATATTGCCCTGTGGCCCTTGTCTTATCCCCCTCAATGTGGTAATAGTTTCATTTGAAAATTCCCGCTCGGAAAAGTGGTTTTCTTAGGGGGTTCCATGGAACCCCCCCTCCTAGCAACAACTGGAGAGTGAACACACTTAGGCACTTAAGTGTTAATACTGTGCATGTAAGTTCTTTCCTTCGAATCTCCCTTTCACCCCTAAAACTAAGAACACTATTTTATTACCAGAATAAACAGATTTTCATGTCCTGTCTGAAAGTCCTTTATCCATCTTATCTGAGGCAAATTGTTTGTGCAATGCCTTGAGATTGACTTTAAATATTTTCAAGTGAATCATTAAATCCAGGTGAGGTCATTTCACTTCAAGGTTGTGTGTGCCGCTATAATCGCAAATAACGTTAAGCGCAAGTAATATTACACTTTTCCCCGTGAGAAAAAAAAAAAACCCTAAATTCAGTGTTTAATTTTCCCAGTTTACACACTTTAGACTGATTTCCTTATTTACAGCACAAGTTTTAAAAGTATTTGACGGTGCATTTCTTGATTTCAGCGCATCTTTCTGTTTATTCATTGATCACTAGATATCCTTGAGAAAAACTTATTCTCAACATTTGAGCCGATCCCGATCCTTGCTGTTTTGTGTTAAGCAATTCTCGTTTCCCACGGTCCCATATGCTACTGTGCGGTACTTTTCTGTCCGTTTTACGGACAGAACATACAAAAATTGCGAATTTCTCATGGATGCGACCGAATTTGCACTACGAGTGGGCACTCCCTGATTACTAGTTCTAACGGGTAGATGATTTAAAAATCTCCACATTGATTAGGTAGTCGGCGGGGCGCGGCGTGGATCCACGAAATGCCCCTTTAAATAACACCTCCTGCGTTTTAACTACTCCATCACTCTGTCCCCATTTTGTGGATGGTTCGTTCGCACGAACTGGTATTTTTGCCACATACAAACTTGCATTAATACATCCCGTCGTGAAATCTAGGCATCACTGTTTGTTTATTAAACGGTCAAATAATTTTACTTTAACGACACGATAACAGAAAGTTTGGGCTGCCAACTGCTTTTGCTGAGGCAACTTTTTGGATCTGTCCTTCACCATATTACCAGTGGCATCATAAAAGCTGGTGGTGTGGTCCGTCAGCGGGCAAGTCCCAAAACTTAGAGCAGATCTTGGAACAAGAAATCCTTAGCAGGAAAAGAGCAAATCACCCCGAAATGACCGGAAAGTGGCAGATATTCACTAACTATCGCCCCATTATCTTCTGCACATGTGAAAAAAAAATATTTCACAAATATAATTCAAAGTGACCCGACTAAAAGATACCTTGGACCACATTACCAGTAACAAACCGAGTTTAAGGAGGGGTTTTTTTCAACTATAATCAACTAACTTGATCTCTGCCTTAGATTCGTAAACTAAGAGAAGGAATTTTTGATTCCCCAGAACATGAGATATGTTTGATGCCTGAAACGAATGGTACAGAAAGCTGAATATGCCAACTTATTGGCATTTACACTGGACGCCATAGCTAGAATACACATAGATAATTATGTTTCCTAAAGAGGTAAAATAGAGAGAGAGGAGTTAGGCAGGGATATACATTACGCCGGAGATATTCACAGCAGGGCATAGAAAAAGTATTCAATAAACTCAACCTTGAGAAAAAGGAATCACCATTGATGCAAGATATGCAACAGACTTAAAATTTGAAGATGATAACCACCACTGTAAATGAATCTAGAACTTCAAGCTGAAATAGCTAATAGGCAAAAATAGGTTGGGATACAGATAAACGGGGTAAACCAAATTTATGACCAACTATGGGACAAAGTAACACAATTACAGTAGAGAATCGTCCAATTCAGAAAGTTGGAATCTATATACCTGGGATAATCACTGAAAATAGACACTAATACGTAGAGGAGGTTCATACCTGCATAAAGGCAAGGCCGAGATGCTTTTGAATGCCCAAAAGATGCATGGTAAGACATCCCTATGTCCCTAGCGAATAGATTTTGTTTATGGTCAGTGTAATGCTGTAACACATTCTCAACAACTAAGAAATTGAGCACAATTTTATTACAACTGCTTCATCTCACGTTAACGAACAGAGTTTCGTGCCACACAGCAAATTAGGCAAATAAACCCATCGAAAAGGCATATCCCAGAAGATAACAGAATCAAATGGAGAGAACAGGGCATGTATCAAGGATACAAGACAACAGATGGACAACAGACAAGAGGAAGACAGGAAGGTCGCTGAAGAGAGGACATTACCACGGTACATAAAGCAATCTAAGCTTAATATGGGAAAGAGAAGCAAGATCAGGAATCGATTGGAAAATCGCCGGAGGAGGGTACAACAACAGTGAGTGACATAGCCTGGTTTATACAAACTGGATAGATACGCCACCAATCAAGAAATGCAAATATCCGTGCAATGTCATTTATCTTAAGGTTAGCCTTCTTGAGGTGTAAATTGAAAATCGGATTGCTGTATGTTTGCCCTTGGATACTGTGGCTAATTATTTCTCCTCAGTTTCAACACGTGAAATCTATGAGGTCAGGGATAGGATTGGTAGTTGATACTTGGTAGTTAAGTACGTTGTTTTTTAAAGCAATTTAGGTTCTCAATGTTAGTTGTGTAAATGCGATTTTTGTGTGAATTCCAACAATATTTTAAATAGGTTTATTATGATTTACGAGAACTATAGCTATATTTGATTAAAACAGGTTGTTTTAATACAATACTGTACACACAAATCCCACGTATACGTATAGGACTTCATGTATTTTTCAACTACATAGACCTTTTTGATTCATTTTTAGCCTAAACACCCTGAAAAACGGGCATTACTGCACGTTGAGAAAATATATGACATTGCGATACCGGCTCGATAAACTCCAGGTAACCGATTATATTCGAAAAATACGGTAATGTAAACGTGGATACCTTGTGGATAATCCAAACTCGGCGGAGCTTGATTTTTTTTGTTCACATCCGCAATATGATCCGCCGATTAAGTTGTAATCTATAGAGAGACAACAAGGCCGCATGTAATGCATCACTAGAAAATAAAAATATAATTGGCTGGAGCACTTAAACGTCTTGGTTGCAAGAACCTTTAAGTGTTGCAAAAACATGATTACCATGCCGAGTACAATATGTGTAAACATAATAACGCAAAATACAATGCAAATGTATATAATTAAATGCTAGGAAATTATCGAACCTTTAACAAAATAAAAGGAATGTGGAATAACTCGAACCATACTGGATGAAAATTATATCAAAGTAATTGCGAAAATAAATGAACGGTTTTCACAGACAAAAGCAGAATAAGACAAAACCATGGCACCTGAAATTGATGTTCCATTTTCATCTTTTTATTCTTCCAAAACCATTCCAAAAGTAGGTCACAAAACATATTTGGTCTGGTAAGTCGGTTTCTTTTTCAAAGCCATATAAAGTTAAAAATATGTCTGAAGCGCAATGGAACTGCTACACCATGGTGTTATCTTCCCATTCGATTCGAAATTTCATTTGATTTCTACAATGTGTTTTATTTTCGGTTGATGGTGTTTCACGCGTCTTTAACGGTGACATACAAACTGAAGTACCCAGATTTGCCAGAAAAACTTCGTACATTTATGGTATTCTTGTTCGTTTAGATGACCAATACATATTTGAGACCTAAAAAGCAATTGACCCTCAGTAAGAGATTGAGAAATGAACTTAAAATCAGTCCAATTTTTTTCAAAATCGGTAGGTGTGTTTTGCTCAAAAGTTATTATTACCGTTTGGACATGAAAACAGACATTAAAGGTACTTTGTAACGATCGATTTATGGCGTATAGCGTTATCTACATGATAGGAGACCTGGCATTGAACATCAGGAAAACAGTAGGCAACCATTCAGATTTTGATTTGATGGAGATAAGAGAGTGCAATGCTTTATCCACTATTGTGCTAATATGCTGGTAACCATTAAAACGATAAGTTTTTTTTCTCTTATCTTGGGAAAGAAATGATTAAAGACTGAAATTTCAGGAGACAATAAGAACAAAATACGACCTTGTAACTGATATCAAATCCGATTATACTTCCGAGTAAATCGTGGCGTCTTAAATCGATCGAAAAAGCACCTTTAAAACAGTTTAAGCTCTTATCACGTTTCATTTTGTTCGCTTAACATTCGTACTCGATACGTTGATATACTGTGGTGAAACAGCTAGTTTTGAAGGGTTAGCATTTGCAGTCAAAGTCATTCAACTTCAAGCATTTGCTGCACACTTTGGGTTAAAGTGCTGTGACGCTCATCAAAGTTCTCCATATTTTATTACAACCTACTTTTAATCGTGCGTTCTATACTGGAGATTAGCCTTATTTCCTACGTTTCGGACCTTTATCTTTCAACCAGTGAGAGATTTAAGCGGTTGCTCCCCCCGCTTTTAGGTCACAACAAAGTACAGACCTACCCGTATCGCAAAATTGGACGAAAGCCTTTAGATTGATTCAAAGTGCCTTCAAATACTTTTATTGACGGCAATTCAGTCAATAAAATCTAA
>JAMKCH010002821.1:0-65715 GCA_023653785.1 Ophioderma brevispina
TGCAGACTTCCAGTTCAACAATATGTGTTCACAGCGAAGACTCCAAAATGACAGCATGTAATATATCCACGATATAATTCTATGGAATCTTCTTCAGAAATTAAATCCTGAAGATATTAAAACTTTGTTCAGCAGTTCAAGACGACGGGGTTGTCCCTCGACGACACTAATATTCCGCAGTACAATAATTCAAGTGTTACCACCTTAAAGTCCGTCTGTCGCAAATGTCTACTTTTAGGACCACAAACTGGAATCATTTTTTTTTTATTCCAAAAACTGAAGCTCTTTTGGCTGGAAAGACGACATCAGATAAATAGCTTGCACATACAGCTTCTGTTGTGTCTATAATATCAATTGATCCTGGCACTATATACTGCACAGATCTACCATTTCTGCAGATCAAAATTAAAGGCCGACTCAGAGATTTCCGGAGGAGGGCGCCCTCAATTTCCAAAAAAATCGTGTTTTTTGCATGTACATAATGCTTGTCCATATACTAATCACTGTGTGAAATTGTTAAGCTTAAATCGAATTCCTTCATATAGAAAATCACAACTTTGTTTTAAAATTCCGGATCCGGAATTTTTGTTATACACAGTATCCTATGGGACGTAATACTACACATAAATGTTTACTGCATCAAAACGAAATATCCGATTCATCTCAAATTTTGGAATTGTGAATTTTAGGTTACTATCTTTAGTTCAAGTTGACTATTGTTCATTATTACACAAAAAAAATAATATTTTGAAATCTCTGAGTCAGACTTTAATTAACAATTGGCCCTTTTCCTTACAAAAAGGTCCCTTATATTTTTCTCTATACCCTAATCTCTAATAATAACTATTATCACTGGCGGATCTACATAGGGGCGTGCTCGGCGCACGCCCCCTCGTTGGAGGTAGAAAAAAAATCTTACAAGAAGCTAGAAAACGGGCCACGGGGTCAGTTATTAAAACTGTCTATCCTAAAAGTTAAGAATATTCATTATTAAGTGTCTGCGGGATTTGTTTAAATAGAAAATTGTTTGATATGATTGAAAAAAGACGGCCCGAATGAAGGTCTCCATGCATGGAAGATACCTGCATTGCTAATGAATCATTATTAGTATAGTCAGGAAAGAAAATCGCACGAATGTCCATGATTCTACTAGCTCGTGTTTTTCTATGGTGTTGCAATACCAATATTTCATTTAAATATAAATTCTAGGATTGTAATTTTCTTAAATAATTTTGAAAATAACCCTATTTACCGTTGGTTTTGTTTAAATAATTAACAAATGAATGCTTGAATGTTCCACACTGCAAAAAACTGGGCGTTAGCATTTTAACACCAAGTCGGTGTCAAGCTTGTCGGGGTCAGTTTCTGGTGTTGAAATTTAGGATTTAATACCGCTTGGTGTTGCTGCACAATTTTTGTATTTTGGTGATCTGCTTGTGAAATATTTGAGGTAAGCAGTTATAATAGAAGCAAACAATAATAAAATTTTCTATTAAAATATCAGACGTTATATAAGTATAAATTTTTAACACCAAAGTTTGGTTTTAATTAAACACCAGAGGGTGCAGTCCCGTATTGATTCCAGGAGGGTGTTAATTAATACAAGCAGGATGGGAGCGCCCACCACCTGCAGAACACTGACACTACAGGACAATCCCAGACCTTAACACATGAAAACAAGAAACTGCTCACGATTTTTTTAATAATGGCCAATCGTCACTACTTTTGAGCAGTCTGGAAGGGGCTCTCTAGCAAATAATCGGCTAGGTGACTGAGCCCTTAGAAAGTGAACATTGCAAGGATTCTGCTCAAAGCAGAACCCCCTCCCCCGCCGCATAGCGCAGGAGGGGACACCCCTCCCACACCCACCACCCGGCACTGCAGTACCATTGTTACAGTTGTGTTATTGGCAGCCAATTCCACGCCCCCTCGTTCCAAAAATCCTGGATCCGCCACTGATTATAGCATCATCATACATAAACATTAGCCTTACACTGTCCAATTGGGTCGCATACAAAAACATATGCATTACATCATCTTACATAAATGGCACCATGGGAAACTACCTAGTTTGCAATTTTGTTTTGCAACATAGCTAGCTTGGAAAATCCCCAATCTATCTAAAGTATATCTTTTAAACTTATTGTAACAATACCTGGCATGATTTCAATATAGCACTAGGGGAATTTCATTTTTCTCTTGCATGATGAAATAAGTACTTTCTCTGAGAATTTTTTTCTCAAGTAAGATAGAGAAATAAAATAATATTTTTAATCACAAAAATGAGGTTTAAAACAATTTGCCAAAAAAAATGCAAGGACATTTTCACGCATAACTTCACTTAGAACTGAATTTGAGAACATTAAAAAAAAAGTGAAGAAGAGAGGAAAAATTTGGCTCTGTCTCAAAAGTTGTTGCATTTCAAAACTCACTTTTGGTAACAACACCACTCCCTTTTTTCCAAAAATGAGGGTTTTCAGAAAAAAGGGGCACTTTGCAGTCTCAAAGGTCTAAGTCAACAAATTATCAATTTACAACAACGATTTCATTACCTTTCTTTTTATTCATTGCAGTCTGAAAATAAATACGCTAAAAACATGAACGCAGATCAATAAACAAACCCGACAATTACGCGACAAACACCCAAAATGAGATGTTCGAGTATGGCGACGCAAATGGAGTAAGCAATTCTGAGGAGCGTATTTGCAGGGTGTAGAACCATAAACAAGGTGGAAGGGACCTGCCTGGTGTCGAACTGATCTTGTGATTTACAAAGGACGATTGACTGCTCAGCTTCGCACGTCATTCCACGGGAGGATTTCTCTCCATGCATGCAGGACAATGCAACTCCACATATGCTGCCAAATTTCACAACCGATTCCTTGAAGACCTCCGTGAGAACCTGGGAGACTAGTGAAATGAAGCAGATCGACACATAAAGGAACACACTACACTGGTTCAACTTGTAATTATCCATCGAGCATGGACCACATTCCTCAACAGGACATTAACAATCGTAAACCAGTATGCGTAAACACTGCAATGTCACAGTGCAGATGGATGCACATTCAGTCTCACCTATCCTTGTTCAGGCCTCTACCACTTCATTCACGGTTCACACGTCTAATACAAAAAATGTCACGGATCATATTGGGCAGAAATCATGCGAGATATAGCATATTTCCCCTCCCTAAAACTAAAGAACTACCAATAAACCTGGCAAAAAATTTATCCAGCACCTAATTTGATGGCCTCTAATATATTCCACCTGGCCTATGTTCCTTGCTTGCACCTTCCAATAGCGGTTCAATAAAGTTCAACTCAGGCAGAGCGCATTGTTCTATCTGTAAGCTTTATTCTGCATTGCAAAAAAAAAAAAAAGATATGAGTTTTTGGAGACATGGAAGACATTAAAACCACAAAGCAATTAGAACAAGGCTTGGCCCTGAAGTAGCAATAGTCCCACTGCACCTGACCACAATAGGCATTTGTGGTTTTATACCCAGACTAGCAGGCTCCTAGATCCAGTGTGCACAACAGACCACCAAGGAGTACACCAATTTATTATTTTTTATTGAATCTCTCTGGACAGGGTAGCCCCTTCAATGCTAAAGCACTGATTTCAAACCTGCAAACACAATATTCAAAAATAATTGTGAATAAATGTCAATACAAAAATTAGCAAGTTTGGCAGTTCTTAGCAGACAGCCTTGAACAAGGCTAGTCTCACCCCAAATGACAAAACAATTAAGAAACAATTAAGCTTATTTTGATTTGAACAGGCATTTAAACATTACGTCTTTCGTTCATGACAATAGTGCAATATGCAAGGAAAATGACTTTACTTGAGACTGATGAATGTAAAGCTTACATCTCATTGTACATGCAGAGTGTGCCAAAAAAATGCAACATTCAGATTTTTTTTACTTTGAAGAAAATGTGATAGAATGCCATGGGTAGAAGAGTAACTTCTTATCTATATGAAACTTTCTTCCTTCTTTAAAGGAAATTAGAGCAATATTACGAATACATCAAGTCAAATTCACGCGTTGGGCCACTCTCTGTGTCAAGTTCAGGATATTTGAGCATGCATGGTGAAACTGAAAGCTGTGGAACCTATTGGGGCGGTTGACAAACCAATGAAGTGCATTAGCAGCTATTGGCCACTCTTCTTAGAAGAATAATTTGCAAGGATTGTATTCCCTGGCCTTGGTGGATGTAGTATGGCTGCTATAGCCCAAATAAATCCTTGTGATAATGGTTAAAAGATGACCATAATGACGGAGTCAAGTGTATTCCTTCTTGTGCTTGGATTTCTTTGGATTTCCATTCTTATGTTGTTGATGTTTGCCCGAGGTCTTGCTGTTCTTTGCCTTTTACTGTAGTCTTACTGTTGCATCCGTTCCTATTTTAATTTATTCTTGTTTGGTAAGCGGCTAGGAGCAAAAATTGCTGTGAATTCGACACGAGCAAATGGATTCTACATGGGTTCTGGTCTGCATGAAAGTTGTTACCATGTGCCCCATAATCACACGGTCTATTAGGGACGGATTATGGATGATGATGGTTACCTGACCGAAGACCGGTGTGAAAGTAACCATTGTCCGGCAGGTATCATAGTCCGGGAGCTTCCGGGCTCCATAGACGACAACGGAATAAAGCGTGAAACTAATGTTGCGTGAAGACTCAACTGAATCGATTGCCCTATTGTTCACCATTGTTCCCGGACTGTGAGCCCGGAGGACTATATCTCCTGCCACACGTGTCATCTTGAAGCAATGCTCAAAATGCAACGCTTTAACTTGAATAAGAGATATAATGCAGATTTTTACAATCAATAATACTACTATCTGAATTAAAACATTCATGTCAATCTGTTCACACTTCTTTGACAGTTTTGTTACCAAATCCAATGGCTTTCACTACCTTTTCACTACTTTTTCACTACCTTTTCACTACTAGTCATATCCATGTGAAAGTGGCCCAACTAAAACTTACACCCTTTCACTTAAATGATTATATCTCTAGATCTAAGGACTCAAATGGGATGGGTATAGACGAATACTTGGGCCTTCATACAGTAGGCCTACATAGTTTTAGCGAAGATTGACTCAAGAATATT
The DNA here is from genome assembly GCA_023653785.1 of Ophioderma brevispina. Taxonomy (NCBI): domain Eukaryota; kingdom Metazoa; phylum Echinodermata; class Ophiuroidea; order Amphilepidida; family Ophiodermatidae; genus Ophioderma; species Ophioderma brevispina. Next base: position 5,123 of record JAMKCH010002821.1, read on the forward strand.
TTTAATATTTTTTTCCCGAATGTTGCATTTTTGGCACACTCTGTAGTTTATTTGTCAGCGTATCCGTCTTACCTATATACGTTAATGTTTTAATACATGGGGAAATGTAATTGATGTTTTGGTTTAGTTTTTTTCATATACAATTTTGACACCAATGTTTTTTTTCCAATACAGAATTTCATGGAGAATCTGAAAATCATGGGTGTCATTTTTTAAAATGTGTTCTTTGGTGTTTTATAAGGGGGCAAAATTTGTACAGGGATAAACAATAAAAGTGTTTAAATTGTTTTAAAATATATACCAACCTGTTCGGCTGCTCATAAGGTTTTCAAAAAGGTATAGTTTGCCATATTTATGACCTATTGTTTTAGTATAATAGCTTCAAGACAGTTCAAGGTCATTATTTATAGAATTATCCGATTTGGTTGAAACTGGTTTTAATCGTTCATTGGATCATACCAAATAAGAAAATGTATAGATTCTGTGTTTCACGTTTCAAAGTGAGACTTTTACAGATATGATTAGTGATCTCCATAGACCTTGTGGACCACGGCCATATTTTGCCCTCTTAATTACCGTAATCACTGTACAGTATTAACAATTTGCACAAGTTTTAAACAACGATGCATCTGAATGATAAACGGTATAACCTATAAGGGAAGGACCTTGGCCAGCAGCTACTGAATTATTATGTGTACACGATATTAATTTATCCTATTGACAAAATTCCTTCTTTCGCGATACATAGACATGTTCGAGCTTTGCATCACCGGTAGCAAGGTACAATGCAACGTTCAAAAAACTCAAAATTGTTGGAAAATTGGAGCGCTCTTCAAGGCGTTACCACGAGGAACATTGCGCTCCATTTTTTTGAAACCGTTTTTGTTTGTTTTTGTTTGTTTTGTTGTTGTTGTTGTTTTTTCATTTAGAATGCCTTGACCCCCAAACATTGAAAAGCGTTCTACATATTCACCGGAAGAGAATAAGGTCGGAACGCGGTATTATGTAATACAATGTGTATTTAGTATATTCAGAAATCCCACACCCTTCTCTAATTATGTCGTTATTTACCCCGGGGTGAAGGTTTAAACTTTTTTTCCGCGAAAATATTCACGTTCCCCGTTCGCCTTCCGTTAAAACTCCCTGATTTTATGAGATTTTCTCCTTTTAGATAATGTTTTCCTATTCGCCCCTCACAGCCTCATTCCCCTCCCCGGTGTAATAATGACCCCTCCAAGGCCAATAGGAGAAAACCCCCCTAAAGAGAGCTACTTTTTAAAACTTTTTTGATGGTGGTGGGGTGGTGGTGGGGTGTTTTCTACGTTTTGCCTATAAACCTTCAAAACCATGGACACGTTGTAGGTGTCCAGACAAGCAATCATGCAATTTCTATATAGAAATTTTCCTCATGTCTATTTAAACTTAGCACATAAGATATTATATATATCAACAAAATACGGTTTTTAGGTAGGCATCTATCATTTATATTACGAGTGATATTTACTAAAAGCGATCTAGCGACATGAGGACAGTCCCAGAAAAGTACGCCTGTTACCCGTTTTTTTTATTATTTTTTTCATAGTTAAAATATTAATCACCCTGGAGTGAAAAAACCGATGTAATTAAATGATGAGTTAGTAGTTGTGTCGATCATGACAGAGAACCCATCCCATGCTTTCTATATGAATACAAAACCAAAATACAAAAAACAGGCAGTTTTTGGTTTTCTTTCGTACTTTGGTTGTCCAATAAACCTTGAATGTTTTCTTGGTAGGGTTTCTACAACCAAATAGGCAACTGAATTTAGAGAAGTTCATTGTTTAGTACTTTGGGGCAGTTGCTGTTTTGCAGCAATCAAGGACAAAAACTAAGTGTCCAGCCCGTCATCGGAAGTCCGTTGGTGTGCAGCTCAGTGTGCGAAAGTTGTTTTGCTGCCCCTCTGTACAGTTTTTGTTCATTTTCCCTGCCTGGGCTGCATTGAAACTGGGATTAAAATGATCAGGCTGAGAGGGATTATTATGAATGGTTTATTGATGCAACATGATCAAACCGGGATCAAGCAAAGCCTCAAATAATGATCATCATCAAAGGGATAGAACAGTAAGAATTTATTATCATTCGTAGTGCTTATTTAATGGATCATCCTATTAAATCCAATCATCCTCGGACCTCCAACAGTTTGACCTTGCACGGTTTTAGACTAATCTTGGCAAAGCGAAGGCATGCATAGTAACAACAAGCGGTCACCCGAAGCTGCAACCGTTAGGATGGATTTTTTTTGTTTTTGGGGGGGGGTAAATTTCCCGGGGCTAAATTTTCGCTACCCCTTCGCCCTCTGCGGATCTGCATCACCAAAAATATTCCGAAGCATCATAGAGGCAATGAGCTCCTATTTTACACCTGTTCCAAAGTGAGCATCGGCAGAATCGAGAGAATGAGCGGTCCGTAACCAGACCTGTTGCACATGGTGGGCGAGGGTGCCGAGCTTTTTTGAGGGGCAATTTGGGTCCTTCTCCATAGACAGTGTACAAAAGGTCAGTACATTTGGGGGGCTGGCGGGTGGTGGGGCCAGGGTTCTCTTTGGGGGCTTTCGCCCCCCTGCCCCACGCTGGTTACGCCACTGGTCAATGAAGTAAACTTAAAGTAAATAGGCATTTGTGTTCACCTCACCAAAATGTAGCCCAAATATAAAAATTTGGCAATCTCTGATGTTATGGGTTTATTATTGCACCTAATAGCTGCCATATGAAGATTCCGGGTTAGGATTAGGGTTTGGGGGGGGGGGGGGGGGGAAAATCCTAAACCATAACCCTATTAATCACTGGATCCTTCATATGGCATCGGTGAAATAATAAAACCTACAACCAAGTTAACATTGACCCCTGGGAAATTCCGATCAGCTGAAACTTGGTGAAAATAAGTTATGTAGTCCGTCTATTTCGGCGACATGAAACATAAAATAAAATGAGGAAGTCTGGAGTCCCTGTTTGCAACCACAAGCAGTCAACGTGTCTAAATATTTATCATCATGAGAGAATGGCCTCACCAAAATCCCATCTGTAAGTTTCGCACCGATAGTGTCAACCCTTTTTGATGTGTAGCTAAAAACGTGACTGGTCATCCCCATAAGTACGGTAAATTAAATAATGGTCGACCAGAGGGCCGTTGTAATAACCCAAAAGATGTGTAGAAGTGTAAGATGGACGCTCTGACGAGACAATGTGGCATATTTTGCTCCTAACATCCAAACCAAACATGGCAAACCCTCTTTTACCGCTGAGATTTTGCAGGGTAAATGAGAAAACTTTCATCTATCCAAATTTTTCACCACTTCCGGGAAAAGACTGGGGTCCCTGGGGGAGAGGTATTATCGATTGGACCATAACCCTTTAAAGTCTGACTCAGATATTTCGAAAGACTTTGTGTAATGAAAAATAGTCAAAACTAAAGAAGTAACCTCAAATGCACAATTCCCGAAACTTTGAGATGTATCGGATTTTTCGTTTTGGAGCAGTAAACATTTATGTGAAGTATTTCGCCCATATGATACTGTGTATAAAAAAATTCCGGAGCCGGAATTTTTTAACAAAGTTTTGATTTTTCTATAGGGATGAATTCGATTTAAGCTTAGCAATTTCACAGGCGAGTGCTTTAGTATATGGACAAGCCATTATGTACCTGCAAAAACACCATTCTTTTGGCAAATTGAGGGCGCCCTCCTCAGGAAATCGTCTGAGTCAGCCTAAGGCACAAGCTAGCGACGTCTTGTCTTGGACACACATATTTACTTTGTGTTTAGAAAATTATTTGTTAAAAACAACAAAAACCTTACATGCCAGCATGGTATTGCTACAGTCCTCTTATTTCGGGCGAGGATTTGACACGATGATCGTCAATAGCCATTTCGGGCGACGTTAAAGTTGAACGATCACGTGTCAATAGCCATAATCGGGCGACAGTATTGACACGATGATAGTGTCAATAGCCATTTCGGCGACTTATTGACACGATCATCGGTCAATAGCCATTTCTGGCGACGTTATTGAACACGATCATCGTTTCAATAGCCAATTTCGGGCGAGGATATTGACACGATAATCGTCTGGTTGACATTATGGTCCGGAACATAAGTAATCTGGAGAAATATTCTAACTTAGTCAAATTTTAGTGCACTGCCCATGACCATATGGCAAATATGGTACTGGAGCATGTATAATATTCGATTTTGCAATATTTCTCCACTGCTCTCAGGACCTATTTGCCACATGCTCAGGCCTGGACCATTTGTGTATCAATATGCGGCCTTTTCAGTGGCAAATGTTGTCCCCGACCATATTGACATATTTTTCAGATGCTCCAGGAGCATATCAAATTATGTTCCTTTTTTATTTATGCTCCAGGACCATATTGGACATGTGCACATGGACAATCTGTACTTTTTTTTTTCCAGGATGCTCCAGGAGCATATTCAATTATGTTCCTTGTTTATTTATGCTCCAGGACCACAAAGACGAATGTGGTCCTGGGTCATGTTTGACATATTTTTCCAGATTATTTATGCTCCAGGACCATGGTCCTGGACCATATGGTCCTGGAGCATAATCTCGGGCCAAAATCTCATAGAAGCACACCTCGCAGTATGCCTTCCGGCTCCATAGACATTCACTTTCTCACAAACGATGATCGTGTCAATAGCCATTTCGGGCGACGTTATTGACACGATCATCGTGTCAATAGACACTTCCATTCTCTAAATTGAACGCCCTGTACCCAACAAAATTAACTGGCGTAAACATTACCAGGAATACCTAGTTAAACCAGAAAATGGAGGCGCAAGTTACTACTGAACCAACTTTACTGGTACCACGGCAAAAAGACTGGAGTAAATGTATACCACCTTAACATTTTGCAGACAATTTGCATGAATTTACCCCAGGGTAAGCTTACCCCAAGAACTGAAATTTCTAGGCATGCGACCCTGAAACCTGTTGATGTGCGTGTCTATATAGTATCTCCTACGTTAGAGCAGAAAATACCTATTGTTAGGTACAAACGATAGATACTCCATTGTCGAGGTTAAGGGGGTCCAGGATAGTTACCTAGGTTAAAATTGGTCAAGATTGTCTATTTTGAAAAATAGGTAATTATTTGGAATAAGACCCTTCTAAGTAATTCTTACAGACTTGGTTTGATGATTGTTAAAAGTCCTTTGGTGTTTCAAAAGAATTCAAAATTAAAACATCATTAAATTTCAAAAATATCGCCGTTTCAAATACCACCACCACCACCACTTCGGAAACTGTGCAGTTCTTGCATGCTCATTTATCCTGCTTAAATTTTACCGTATATACTTTTTAAATGGAATCCAACTATCCTGGACCCCTTAAAGGTAAATATTTTCCCCTTGACATATTTCTTTCGCAGTGTAATACTGTACTTTATTCCGTTATTCAGTTCTTTGTTTATTATAATATAAATTAATTTAATAATTTATGCGAATTACCTACGAGCCAGCCTAGGGCCCTGAAGATCAGCACCTTATTGGTTTGTGACTTCAGATGTTCTACTTTTCATCTATTACCCTTCTTCCATTGATTCATTTCCGGGTTTGTATTCTTGTTATGTTTATAGCCCTGCGTTAGTTATGACGTGTTGGTTTTCTTTGGGTAAAATTGTCTTGATTAATTTAGTGTACTGCTTTTGTATTTAATATTATTCGTTAAAAAGTTTGACGAAACAGCATTTTACTATTTTTCAAACAAAATAAAAACATAAAAAAAACAGTGAAAATGTAATTGAGAAACCAGCTACAGAACAGAATGCCTCTTTTTATGAGTAATCGACTGTGTCCAAAACTCTCTTGGATTCTAAGACTTCATTTGATTCACTATTATATTGATTAATTTCATAGCATGAATAAAGTTTGATTGCTCGCCATGAACACTGCTAATATCCATTTTGTTTGGTAGGCCTACTTAAGGTCCGTTCATACTTCCACTGCACTGCAGTGCAGTGAGTTGCATTGCCCGAATAGCAATCTCTGTACAAGTTGCTGCAAGGCAGTATTGCAACAAAGTTAAATTCGTTTTAACTTGCATTGCAGTGGGTTGCATCAAGTTGCAGTAGAAGTGATCGATATATCGGCACTGCACCATCACTGCACTGCATTGCAGTGGAAGTATGAACGGACCTTTACCATACATGTATACATTCACATAAGTAAATTTTAGACGATTGGATTAAATCTAGATTGGATCATCATCATCATCTGGATCATCATCATCATCTGGATCATCATCATCATCATCATCGTCGTCGTCATCGTCGTCGTCGTCATCGTCATCATCATCATCATCGTCATCAGTATCATCATCACCATCGTCGTCGTCGTCATGATGATCATCGTCATCATCATCATCGTCATCACCATATCCGCCACCACCACCACCACCACAACCACCACCACCACCATTATCACACACTTCTCTCATCAAAATATACTTGGGTGTTTTTAGAGTTTGTTTTGCCTCCTTGATATCGTGCGTCATCAACGGACGATTTGGTGATATTGGTACCAGGTTTCCTGCTGAACGCAACCTTATGATAATAATAACAAACATTTATAATGCGCCTTTTACAGGAAGTTACAAAGCACAGAGTGAAAAGAAAAAACATAAAAGAAGTCCACAAAATGAGGCAAACAATAAATCATTGTTAAGTGAAAAGGTGTGTCTTCAAAAGCTTTTGAAGGAGGCAACAGAGTTAGCATTCTTGACACTACTAGGAAGAGAGTTCCATAAAGTTGGTGCAACTGATCGAAGTGAAGGCACGGTCACCAGCTCCTGATTTAGTGCGGGGAACAGTCGACAGGTGCTGAGATGCTGATCTGAGATTGCGAGATGGAATGTACAGTGCAAGACGATCATAAATATATGATGGAGATTTCAGAAGGAGTGCTTTGAAGACATGAAGGTTAATTTTGTAGTCAATTCTCTTGGACACAGGCAGCCAGTGAAGCTCCTCCCTAAGTGGAGATGCACTAATGCGACGGGACTTCATGAATACAAGTCGAGTAGCCTTATTTTGCAGTTTTTGTAAACGTTGTAGATTGGCATTTGAAATTCCTTTAAGAAGAGAATTGCAATAGTCTAAACGTGATAGAATCAGCGATCTGGCAATGGCATGGCATGTATCTTGATCAATGTAACGACGAATCTTCCAGATATTTCTGAGATGCATGTTAATAGTTTGGGAGAGTTTCAGGATATGAGTAGACATGTCCATTCTGTTGTCAAACTGAACTCCGAGATTGCGAACTGTGGCAGCTGAAGGAATTTGAGTGTCATTGATTGTGAATGTTATATTTGCAAGTCTTTGTAGATTATTAGTTGAGGCAACCACCAGGAACTCAGTTTTTTCTTCATTCAGTTTCAATCTGTTGGTAATCTGTAATCTTATCGCGTCTTGATTTTCCTCATACGGTTCCTTACTGTTATTGAGCTGAAATCTTGCATTTGACGTCAATTATTCCCTTGCCTTATGCAATATCGTTTTCAATTGATTTTCCTCTCTTGTCTCGAGAAATTATTCGATGGTTTTTTCAACATTAGAAGACGCAATATCTTCCCGAGGCCGTAGCACCGTAAGCGCCTGTGGTCGCGTTATTGTTTTCATCTCTATACCTTGCCTGTGCATTTCTTGTTGATCCCTTTGTTTCTTAAAACGCCCGTATATATATGTCCCGAGGGTATAAAGGAAAGGATTTACAGCAGAGTTTATGGGGAGAACTAACGTTACAGTCCAAGCAGAGACTTTGGGTGGCATTTCTATGGCACCTGTTTGTACTAGGATACCCAACACGATAATAGGAAGCCAACAGCAAACATCAGTCATCACAATAGCAGTTACCTTTGACGTGAGTTGAATTTGTTCCTGTATTTCTTGACGTCTTCCTGCATCCTTAGATGTTTTTTAGACTGTTCGAAGAATCTCAAAATAGCAAATAATGATGACGATTAGGCATAACAGATTGAAGCCAAGAAAAATAGCAACAGAAAAGTACATTCCGGGAGACTGACTGCTTGCTGTTATGTGATGTAAAGTCTCCACAGCAAATAAGGAAGAAGTGCTGATCCGCTCATACCATTTGCTAGAAGAAATATTTGTTACTGCGTAATTATAATCTCTGCTTTGAACAAACGGAAACCGACACACACATGTGAAATGTCATAGAAGTCTGTATTCACTCCAGCCAATACAGAAGGCAAAATGTCTACAGTGAGAGCAAATATCCACGTAAATATTGCCGTCACGCGAGTCGACCTCACTCGAAGTCTGTGGATAGTGTATGGAAATTTTATCCCAATAAAGCGATCGATACTAATTAGAGTTATACAAATGACCGAGGCTTCACTTGACGATATTGCTATAGCTCCTGCGATTCTACAGAGGGTACCTGACCTCCACTTCTCAGCATACATCGGGAAGTATTCCCCAAAGTGAACATCTGCAGATGCGATGATAATCATGTAGATACCCATGAGTAGGTCAGCCATTGCCAGATTGCCAATAAGCAAAGATTGAACTTTGTTTTCATTTGTTTTTGGTTAGTCTTTGATCAATACGCCTAGATTTCCAATAATTGCAATAACTCCTAACAAAAACAAAAATATTAGCAAAATCGTCTCAGTACAATGATTACAAACATGTTAGTATTGAGACGGAGGATACGACACACTACAATTGCTCACGTTTCCAACAAAACAAAAGCAAACCTCTGGTCTGTCAACAAACACATGTACTCTATTTGATAGGCCGCCAAATGTATGTCTAGAAACCTTGTTTAGATCATTGCCTATCAATTTGAATGTGGTTAATTTGGTCATGTTATCAAGTTGTGGGAGATCAGATAACATATTGTTAGCAAGATCCAATACTTTTAAATTGAAGAAATTGCCAAAGATCCCCGTTGGTAAAGACTGCAGTAGATTATTTGAAAGTTCCAATTCTTGGAGACTTCCCAACCCCTGAAATATACCTTCTGAGACTAAAACTAACTTGGTTTCCCCCAAGATGCAGGGGCATTAGGGTTGCATGCATGGAAAGGTGTTTTCTGACATGGACGAGGGTAATGCATTGCTATTAAAGCAGATATTCCAAATTCCAAGAGATTGTTTAAAAAAAACATGCATACCCAGAATAGACAACCTATTATTATTAATCATACGAAAATATAGTTCGCCCAAGCCTTGAAATACCCCTACCTGTATAGATGACAACTCGTTGTCCCACAATACGAGCTTCTCCAATTCACTCAACCCCTCGAAAACACCATTTTCCAATACCGTCAATTTATTGCTATACAACCACAGTTCCCTCAATTTTCTGAGTCCATTGAACGACCCTATCGGGATAGATGACAACTCGTTGTTCTGCAGTTTCAAGTTTGAAACCTGAAATCCTGAAATAATCCCACCTGTAGTGATACAAGTCTGTTATATTGAAGCTCCAATAGTTTAATACTAAACAGACCTTCAAAAACATTTACCTGGATAGATGACAACTCGTTGCCCCACAATACGAGCTCTTGAAAACACCATTCTCCAATACCGTCAATTTATTGCTATTCAACCACAGTTCCCTTAATCTAACGAGTCCATTGAACGACCCTACCTGGATGGATGACAACTCGTTGCCCCACAATGACAGCATCTCCAATTCACTCAACCCCTCGAAAACGCCATTCTCCAATACCGTCAATTTATTGCTATACAACCACAGTCCCTTCAAGCTAGTGAGTCCATTGAACGACCCTACCTGTATAGATGACAACTCGTTGCCCCACAATGACAGCATCTCCAATTCACTCAACCCCTCGAAAACGCCATTCTCCAATACCGTCAATTTATTTCTATACAACCACAGGTTCCTCAAACAATATTATTTCATACCTCAGCAAGACATGTTGAAAAGTCTGTCCTTCTTGTCCAAACCCGTATCCCGTATTCCCGTCAAGTGTTTGTTTAACTTAGATAATTGTTTGTCTTTGTTTGTCTCTGTTCTTTGTTATGTATATTTTCCTTTGTAATATTATATATCACCCCTTACTTGTATCATTTTGTAATATTGAACATATTTGACTTGTATGTATAACAGGGCCAGCAATAACCATAAGCCCTATCGGGTTGTCCATTACTGGTCCTAGCATATCATATCCGTCACCAGTTCATCTTATTACAGTGTACAATTGATTCATTATGTATTATTATATAATATACTGTATTATACATTTTTGTCACGTTCGATATGTTATGCTGAATAAATAAACTGAAACTGAACTGAAACTGAAACTTTACAAGGCCATTGAACGCACCCATTGCGATATTTGTAAACCCGTTATCCGTTATTCCAATCTCGTATAGGTTCACTAGGTATTGAAACATACCTACATTAAGTGTGAGGTTGTTAAATCCAAGGTCAAGCCTACGAATGTGCTCACCTATCATCACAAAGGTCTCATTTGATATTATTGTCAGACTATTGCGACTTAAATTCAAATTTGAAATAGTAGCTGAAAATACCATGAATTTCTTTTGTTGAGATTTGTATTTCATGTCATGTAGACAATGGGAAATTACATGCCTATCACCTAGAGTACAATTACAACTTGTTGGACAACTCACGTCACATCTTGTGTCATGCGACCAACCTGATAGATAATCCCAAATGGTGTCTCTTATACGATTTAACCTCACCGCAGGTAATAATCTGACTGTAACCATTCGCTCTGTGACAATCTGGCCTTTGATCTCCATGGGTAACCTACCTTTGGTATTTCGGATCTGCATCCCTGACATTCGCTTTCAGGTACCTGCGAATAAGGTGACGAGATGGTTCAAGTGACGCGCAATGCGAGTTTTTGGCAACTCGCAAAATGAACCGCTAGATTGCTCCGTGAAAACCCTCGGAACAAATCTCCTCGCGTGTTTATATACTACATATCTAGTTGTCGCAGACACTCAGGTTACCGAACTTTTCTACGTAAACGTAATCTGTACCGCGTATCTGCCCCTCAATAACTTCTAGCATTGTTTTACGTCCCGATGACGGCGCAATTTTTACAATGCACGCACGTGCAGTGGTTCCTCGAATCGTTGTGTTATCGGCGCTTCCTGATGAATCAATGGCAGCTGTGATGGTACAGGGTTGTTCGGAGCCTAAAGGTCATTACATAGTGTCATGCCGCTTGCCGCTCAGCGGCAAGCCGCTTGGTGTACGCCTCTTGTAGGATCGAGCTATTATAGTCAAGCGGCGCTATCGCTTGAACTACGTCATCGAGCGGTACCGCTCTAAAGTTGAACTCAAGTCGACTCAATGCGATTTGACGCTTTTCCCAAAGCGGCAGCCCGAGCGGCAGGCAGATCGATTTATCGGCTTGACGCTTTGCCGCTTGGGTCACCGCTAGCGATTCTGACATGTTTGCGTAGTGACGTAAAATTCATCATCAGAGCGGCAAAGCGGTAAGCGGCATGACACTATGTAATGACCTTAAGTCTTCAGAATTTTGCACTTGAACGACTTCAAACTTGCCCAGTACGCTGTGCAAGGAAAGAACCAGCACGATCGCGATGGGTAATTGCGAGTTGTGTGACAAGACCATTTTCGCAGCCATGATGAATTGACGTGACCTGTGAGGTATAAAAAATATATGAGGATTTAATGAGAACTGGGGTCGAGAGGTACGTACGAAAGGTAGTGCAATTTTGCCAAACTAGGCACAAAATTGGTGTGTTCTTGGTGTAAGATATTCAAGAGTTAGACTAGAGTAAAGACTCTTTTACGGAATAAAGCTGTACAATCCGTGTAATCCTTTGATCTTCTTATAGAAGATTTCATGCAAGGCTAATTCCATGCAGTCTTACATGAAGGATGAACCCAAATTGCTCAAAGTTTCATTTTGCCTCTTGTATTTATTTTATACAAAGACTTTTTTGTAAACTATGCCCAAATTTGCTCGAAGTTCCGTTTTGCCTGTTTTTATATTTATTTTATACAAAGACGATTTTTGTAAAGTATCAGGCTTCTGATACTTTCACCACGATCGGCGTGACTACAAAACGGTCATGAAATTCCGTTGGAAAAGTTTACAACACGGAAGTCATAATGCTGTGAACTGTCATTTTGACCCGTTACTATGAAATATTTACGTTTTGAATAGGTTTCGTTTCGGCGTGACATCACGATTTTAATTTAAAACACCGTACCTTTACGTACAACCGCTGACAGAAGCTGATTTTCTGTCATCGCCTTTCAATTGGTAATTGCAAAACTAAATCGAGAAAAATAAATCATGATATGGCAGCTGAAAAATGTCTCAATTTCCTTTTCATGCATAATATCTAGAGTCTTATCTGTTTGATATATTTCAATACTCCGCAATCGGGGACATAGAGTACATATCACTAAATACAAACACCCACTCAAGAACACTGACCGTGTTAACTGTGACCGGATCCCCCTTGTTCTTCCCTTCCACCATCTACACCCTATTCGCATGACAATATTCAGAACTACAAAAGTCTATTCTGATCCTTCCCCAAGCCATTTTCCCCCCGAGGTTCCCATAACTGCTACAAGAGATCGGAACATTTCTAATCATTTGGGCGTGCCTCTCACCCCCATTCTTCTGCTACCGATATTGGCACTTGTCCATGCAAACGTAGAAAATGCAACACATGTAAACTTTGTCACAGAAGACATAACCTCGTGATCCATTGACCTAAAAACTCCTTTCAAGTTACTGATCATTTCACAGTATCTCCACCACGTGTCTACATTACATCTGCAAGAGATGTCACATCTATATATCGGCGAAACGCAGCGTAGATTAGCTGACCGTATCACGGAACATCTTCGGTCCCTCAACCTGAAAATGGACGGTTCCCCCCGTGGCTAACATTTAACCAACCCACCTTCACCGTGCAAAAAATTAAATCTACGTTTCGTTACAACACGGACCATTGCATGCAGGGTGGCCAGAAGAGCGAGTGACCGCTGAACACCGTCTCATTTTTAAGTTAGGCACCTACAACCTAACGGACTGAATTCTAATTTGACTCTTTTTAATTTTTGCGTCCTATAATATAATTTTTTCCTCCTCCGCTTGTAAACTATCTTTCCATCATCATTTTGGTGCATCTAAATTTGTTTAAATCAACCCGTTCAGCGTTTCTCACTCCACTCCGTCATAATTGCAGTTTTCACCACTTTGTGGCTTCTTTGTTATTTCTTCTCTCTCTTTTGCTTTCAATTTTCCCCACTGTATGTTTGCTTTAAAAACCGTCACCTTGTTGAAGTTTACAAAAAACCCGAACGGTTTGTGAGTTTAGACTATACTTTGCACTGTTAATTGCAAGAACTTTGTTCAACTATACGACTTATATATATATATATATATAGATTATATATATATAGATATTATATATATATATATATATAACTCAATTTCGCAACGATGTCAGTAACGACTTTTGCTGCACTCACATGAAGAAATAATTTCTTATGTCAATACATTTATTTTTTGAAAAGTACAAAAAAAAACCCGATTGTTTCGTCCACAATTTTGGTAAACCTCCCGTAAAAAATCTGAGTGGGGGTTGGCACTTTATCGTTCCGATTCAGGTGGGTTGGCACTTTAAGCGTTCCCGATATATAATGCGATTTAAAATTCGATAAATCAATACCGAACAAAATCAGACCGTTTTTAAAAACTTTTTCCAAACACTATTGGCGTTTATGTTACTTAATCTTTACCAGTATAAATATTAACTCCATTGATCCACTCAAGAAATGACCCTTTGATACGCCTCTCTTATAGGACAACGGACAATTCATCACGCTGGTCGACATACTTTGGGACGTATTGCAATATTAGTTCATTGTCTCAATAATATTCCTGCTCATTTAAATTCTCAAAGAGCTGCGGGATTTAATGAATTTTAGAGTACCCACGACTTTCTTATTTATTGATCGCATAAAATCAATGAGTGATTCAGAAAGCACTCTTGAACAAGAAAATCATCTGTTAGATGATATCTCTATCTGTGTAACTATTTTGCAATTTTCCGCCTGAAACTATGCTCTCGACTCCGCGAGCGCACTTGATAGCTTTAATTTAAACAAGTAGAAAGTTTTATGCCAATAAGCGATAGATGTCCCGTGCCAATACTGGTGCAGAATTTCCATCTGCCCTAGCTGTTTATCATCCACTATCCATAGAGGCTGAATCCCGTATCACCGACAGATGAAAAATAGTCCTCTTTAGGAAGGAAACTACCGTTAAGGACATCGATTTAACCATGTATTTATATTGTTATATATTACCCTCAAATTTTGATTAAAATATTATTTTCTCAATTTTATTTGTCTCTCACACGATTACGCAGGAATAATCGATGGTAAAACCATTCGCTTGTGACAATCTGGCCTTTGATCTCCATGGGTACCTACTCTGGTATTTTATGGTATGCATCGGGGACATTCGGCTTTCAGGTACATGGAATAGAGACGGAGATGGTTCAGTGACTCGCAATGCGATGTTGCCTCGAAAATGAACCGCTAGATTGCTCCGTGTAAGACATAGGGCCAAAGGTACGTGCGTGTTGATATTACTACATATCTTGTGTCGCAGACATCAGGTTAGCCGAAACCTTTTATAAGTAAAACGAATCCGCTTGCCGCTTATCTGTGCCCTTCAAGAACTTTAGCATGTTTTTACGTCCCCGATGACGGCGCGATTTTTACAATGCAGGCGCGTGCGGTGGTTCCTCGAATCGTTGTGTTATCGCGCGCTTCTGCTGATCCATGGCAGCGTGAATGATGGGCACAGGGTTGTTCGGGAGCTAAGTCTTCAGAATTTGCACTGAAACGACTTACAAAACACTTGTCCAGTTACGATGTGCACGGAAAAGCAACAGCACATGATCGTGATCGGGGTGGTAATTGCGAGTTGTTTGTGTGACAAGGCCATTTTCCGCAGTCATGAGAATTACGTGGAACTGTTGAGGTATATAAAAAAATATATGAGGATTTAATGAGAACTGCGGTCGAGTTAAATATGGGTTGACGATCCGTGGGTTTCCTTAAACTATACAGATTCAGCATTTCTCGTAGGAAGTTGAAAGTATATTCTAAGAAGTTACCGTAGTAACAAAAAACAAACAAACGGCATAATGAATTTTACACCTTTCGGCCACTTGCATTTGTCGTGTGCTTAATGACCGCAACTCTGTGTCGGTTAACGGATTCAAAGCACATGCCATTAGAGTCCATGCGAAGGTTAGTAGCAATTTGTGCAAAACAAACTAGGAACAAAAATTGGGGTGTTCGTGGCCTGGTTCTTGGTGTAAATTTCAAGAGTTAGATAGCGTCAAGATCTTTTACGGAATAAAAGCACATGCACACAGAGTTACATGCGAAAGGTAGTGCATATAGTGCTACTTTTGCCAAAACCAAACAAGGCACCAAATTGGGGTGTTCTTGGTGTAAAGCTATTTCAAAGAGTTAGCCTAAGAGTAAAGACTCTTTACGGAATAAATGCTGTTACAATCCTTGGTAAGCCTTTGATCCTATTCTTATAGAAGTGTCCTGCTAGGTAATTCCAGAAGGTCTTACCTGAAGGATGCCCCAAATTGCTCGAAGTTACATTTGCTCTGTCATTCTTTTATACAAAGGGATTTTTGTAACTCGGCCCAAATATTTGCTCGACTAGTGTCCGTTTTGCCTGTTTGACTTGTTTATAAACTATCTATTTTTCATACAAAGACGATTTTTGTATCAGGCTTCTGATACTTTCACCGTGATCGGCGTGCGTGATTACCAAACGGTGTCATGAATTCGTTGGAAAAGTTTACAAAACACGGACGCATGATGCTGTGAACTGTCGTTTTGACACGTACTATAAAAATACTTTACGTTTTTCGTTTTTTTTAGAAGGTTTCGTTTCGGCGTGACATCACGATGTTAATATTTAAAACGATTGAACGCTTTCTTTACAACCATCGGACCGAAAGGCGATGTCTTATCAATGAGGGTTAGTTGCAAAACTTACAAAAATCGAGAAGAATAAATCATGAAAAGGCAGCTGAAAAAGTCTATTCACGTTTCATGCATTAATGTATAGCAGTATAATCTGTAATATGATTCAATACTAGAATCGGACATAGATCACATATACAGGAGTTGTTAACCTGATGGGTTGTGTTTTAACCACAACTGTGCCTTCACGATTTATATTGGAATGGAGTTATCCAAAATATCTTTCTTTTTAAAGCAGTATGTTAATATACATTTAAGAGAAGCCCCCAATTTTTAAAAAAAAGTGACTTTGCACAGCTGGAGTTGGAATTGGTGGTCTCTATAGTCTCAAAAGAAAGGAATTATTTTATTAGAATCGGAGTAGTTCCGGATAATATTTCCACCAGGCCGCTGGAAAAGTCATTCCCAAAAAATGCCATTAGATGGGACATAGCGGCAATATATCTATTTAACGGCCGCCAGCAGAGATGCTGTTAACCATGTACGCGCCAAATGTCCCTGTTGTCATTAGGTTGGGGATGTGACAGATGGATCTGCTGGATGTCCGAGCAATCCACATCAATGTAGTTAAAGGGTCGACGACCCCGTTGATTTGGCATGGTAACTTCCCAACATGTGACGTCTGACGACATACTGGTCCCCAAATTCGCCGAGACAGTGACCGGCAAATCGTGCACGGAGTTGGGCAACAGAAGAAGATGAAATTGGAGGATATCTCCATTATCTCTTGCGTTTGTTCCTTGTGCGCGGCCAGGATATGTTTTGTACTCGCCAATAAGAAGGATTGGTTGTAGGTGCAATCCAGTCTATCTTGTGTCGCTCTTTCTCATGGTCCAGTCTCAGATCCATATAACAGGATATACTCTACACAGGCTCTAAGAATTTCAGCTTGGTTGCATTGGAGATACCAGGATTGCCATAAGTGGGTTGTTATTTTTTGGTTTGTATAGTTTTCATTGCCGGCATTCCAAGCTGGTCCTTCTTTGGTGACAGGAGGTCATTTTCTTGCAGATTGTCGGCAAACATAGGATACCTAGATTACGTGAACAAGTCCTGCCTCTTTGAGTTGGCACCATATTTGCTGTGCAGATAGGTGATGATCGTCTTTCATTGACAGTCATAGATTCAGTCTTCTTGGGCATTAGATGTAGGCCGACCTTTGTCTGCAGCATTCTCAGTGATGTTAGTAGAGTTGTGCACCACTATCAGATCAGCTGTTAGAGTAGATCATCTGCGTAGTCAAGGTCTGCAAGATGCTGACCCCATGTTTGACGTATGGGAACGCTTGGCGTTTGATGGTGAGTACTTTGTCGTTCATGTCAAGACCGTGTCTGAGGATGTAATCACCACGACTACAAGATGATAGGGAGCAAGGAGTATCTCCTTGAGGGTTCCAGTAGTTTTTAGGAACTCCTTTGTGGGCCATCCATGGTCTGACACCAAAAGATATATGGAGTTATATACATGATGCCCAAGTGCCTTGACAGTCTCATCTGGGGCTGCACCGTAGTTGGCAGCGAGAATATGCGCATTACATCCTGTTAAAACACTGTCAAAAGCCTTGGAAAAAATCTACGCCACACAATTGAAGCTTTCTATTGGAACAATTCTCAATATTCTAGGATCCTTCTGAGGGCAAGATCTGAGGGTTAGTGGTTGATCTGCCTTTGCGAAAAAACTGTTCTGGTCCGTCTGGAGAATGGGATCTATCTGCAGGAGGAGGGATTTGGTGAGCAGCAATGGAGTGGTGGATCTTAGAGGCCAGTGGCGACGTTTGTAATCCTCTTAGTTTTGGGGTTGTTGGAGGTCGCCTTTCTTGGTAGAGAATGATGATTGATGTTGAAAAGGCAGTGGTTTTTTCCCATGTAGGTGTTATTTTTTGTTTAACAAAAATGCTAACAGTGGATCATGGAGGAATAGTGGATTTTTCCAGACTACTGCAGGAATTTCGTTGTGCGGGACCAGGTGTCTTGGTGTTTCTTCGTTTCTTCAGGCAGATATGAAGCTCCTCCATAGTGAAAAAGGTCCAGTCGGATGGGAAGGGTGTCTGCTATCTTGTGATTGAAGAAAAGGTAGAAAAAAGGTTCATCAGGTTAGGGTTATTCTGAACTGGCTGCCAAGTAGAGAACTAACAAAAGAGCTGAAACCATGTGTCAAGGGCGCTCTTCAGGTTGTTTCACCTTTGATATTTAGGTGGGGTAGCCTTTTAATCGGTCAGCTACCGACCCAAGGCTCCCAGGGCAGACAGCATGGCTTGTTTTCAAAGAGGGAGGGCGTCAAGTGCTTAAGCCCTTGGGAATTAACATGCTCCTCAAGCACCCACATGGTAAGAATCATCAATTGCAGCCTTAGAAGCATAAAGGTTGGCTTGGAGCTTCGGTGGATTTTAGTAACGGTGTTTTTGGCTGCAGACTTCAGTTTTTCTCTGCTTTTGCTGGGAATTTGTGGCATATAGCGGCATAAACGTGTCTACTCTAAGATGCTCAATCATTTCACTGGCCCCGTAGGCAGAGGGTTGGCCATGTACCACCGGGTGTTCGCTCGTGATTCTTGTTGCGTGAGGGCTCAGTTGGTCCGGCAAGCGACATTCGTTACCCTCTATTCGCACCACGGCCATCGGTAACTCATCATAGTTAAAGGTTAAGTAAGAAATTGACTCAAACCATGGAAAATCCCCAACTCACCTCCCCAAAAAACACACACGCAACACAACAACACTCCACAACCACCCCCATCCACCTCCCCAACATCCCCCCGCAACACCCCCACCCCCTTCCCCAACACCACCGCAAAACACCCACCCCCCTCCCCCAACACCCCCGCAACACCTCACCCTCCCCAACACCCGCAACACTCCACCCCTCCCCAACACCCCGCCGCCCCCCCTACCTCCCCGCCCCACCCCTGCCCCAACACACCGCAAACATCCCCACCCCTCCCCAACACCCAGCAACACACCACCCTCTCCACAAACACACTGCAACACACCACCCCTCCCAACACCCTGCAACACCCCACCCCCTCCCAACAACCCGCAACACCCCACCTCCTCCCCAAACTCGCAAACAACCACCCCTCACAAGCACACCGCACACCTCACCCTCCCCCAACACCTCCCCAAAACCCCCCCAATCCCTCCCAAACCCACACACCCCAAACCCCCTCCCCATCACCCCGAACACCCCACCCCTCCCCATACAACCCACCACCTCACCAACACACACGCAATACACCAGCCCCCTCCCAACATCCCAATCCCCTTCCCCAACACCCATCCCCCTCCCCAACACCCAATACCCCTGACCAACACCCAATTACCCCTCCCCCAACACACCATCATCCACCTCCCAAACAACCCCTCCCCAACACCCCAACCCCTCCCCAGACCACACACCACCCCGATCACCCCACACCACCCTGCAACATCCTACCCCCTCCCCCAAACACCCCAGCAACACCCCGACCCCCCCGCTCCCCCCAAAACACCCCACTCCCATGAACGGCAGAAATATTGCATATCAATGTATTGATTCAGCTATACAGCAATTTACGCTTATTTAATTAGGTCAATTGCATCACAAAATGCCCCTTTAATTGGCCCACGTGCACTTTGACCTAATATGATTCACACAAAAGCATGTTGAATGCAGACTTGTCTTTCTTGTAGTGAAGAATTTTGCCTATCCGCTGTACCTTTTCAGCGATTACAACACTTATGCGCTTTAATTTATGCTTTCATGTAGTGAAGGCCGCATATATCACTTACTTTCAAATGACAACAAGATGCGCCCCCATAATATGGCTCTCAGGCAGTGAGAGGCATTTTGTGGAACCGATGTACCGTTTCAAATATTATAGCGAGTACGCTGATTTTTGCATATTTAATTAGCTCATTTGCGCATACTTAATTTGCCCCCCGACCGCAAATAGGCCCAAAATCTAATCAGGTAGAGAAATCCTCAGACCGCTTCCTTCCACCCAAGTTAGATCATTATACATTATGGCTCTCGAACTTGTACACAACGCTTTTTGTTCTTAAAATTATTGCAAAGATAGACACGTAATTAGCATATTTGACGCCCAAAATGCCACGTTGACCCAATTATGATTCACAAAAAAAGATGCATGGCATAGTATTCTTTCATGTAGTGACAAGGAATTTGCTATCCGATGTACTGTTTCAGAGATACATAATTAAGCATATTAATAGGCTAATTTGCATACCAAGGCCGCATATATCACAACACTTTCAATTGCAAAAAAAGAGTGCGCACTAGATAGGCTGTCATGCAGTGAAGGAATTTTGTGTATCCGATGTAGTTTTTTTTTAAAAATTATAGCAATACGCGCAGTTTTCATATTAATTAGCTCCTTGCATACTTAGTTTGCCCCGAAATACGACCAAAACCTAATCAAGTCGAGAAACCCATCCAGCTCGCTCCCTTCCACCAAGTTACATCATTATTACGCCGTACGGGAACTCCGAAAACTGTACACAAAGCATTGCGGTGAAAAACACTTCGTAAATTATTGAAATTAGATACTAAATTAGCATCTTTTAAGCCAAAATCTAATAAGGTCGAGAACTCATTGGGACCCCACTTCTTTCACCAGCTCTACACCATTCTCGTAGCCCTACGGCCCAACTCCACCCCACGACGAAATCGTACACAAGAGGTGAACACGGACGGCGAGCAGGACAGACAGCATGCAGGACAGAACAGACAGACGGACAGCAGACAGACCGACAGAAAAGTGATAACTAAGTCTCTGCCGAACAATAGTAACAGGCGAGACAAAAAGAAAAATGGGGGCGCTCTTCCAAAAATGTGCTATTATTGGCTCTAAATCCTTTGGTTTTTATTCATGAAAACAACATTTTAAAAACAAAAAAACACCATAATTTGAAATGTAAAAAAAAGTCAGTGTGTTAGTATACACAAAACTGACTGGTCATGAGAGAACATGGAACAAAATACTTGCTGAGGTGTTCAGTTAATGAGGGAAGCGCAGCAATATTTGTTAATATTAACACGCATTATAACATATTCTTCTCTTGGCACTAAACATTCTAACAAAATTGAAACGACGATCAGACGATTATTAGAGATAAGTATATGATCAGACTTCCATTCGTCACATCCCCCCCAATCATTAGCTCTGTATAATGGTTTTAAAAATATTTTATTGTCTCTAGCTGTGATGATGTGGAAATGATATGAATATTATATGCAGAACCATGCCATAAATATCCAAATAAAATTGTGTGCCAAGAATGCTAAAGAGGACACTGGCACATTTGGAAAATAGTTCGCCCTCACGATTTTTCAAAATGATATTTTTGCATAGTGTGTAAAGCCTATATTGGATCATTAGCCCTCAGCTGAAAACGATGAGCACACCATCAGCGCCCTTTTGGAAAACAGAACGAATTTATATTTAAGGACTTCTGGCATGTCCGGAGTCATTAACTCAGCAGACGACGGGGTATTGGCGTTTAACCCTCCCGTAGTACCAAGCTTTTTTGTAACACGGTTGGGGGGTTACCACCCCCCTCCCCTCTAGAGGTATTTTGTTTATAAAGCACCCGACCCGATGCTTATGTGTTGATTTACACCAGTGGATAGCTATATGGCAAATTGGCTAGTTGTACATAACAATAGAGTTTTCGAGCAATATGTGCATTGTAATTTAATATTTCAAAATACACCCATAAAAATATCCTTGGGTGGCACAACCCACCCCATTCCACCTTCGACTTTAAGGGCCCCACATACCCTAACCCCGGTGAAGGTGCTACCTTCACATTTTTTTCGCTTAAAAGGACCGGAGGAAAGGATGACGGGAATCGATTACCTAGAGCAGTTGAGAAAAAGTTGTGGGCATTTTAGCGCACCCGCACCGGGAGCGAAGTTCATGGGGGTAAAAACACCCCCCACACACTACCCCATCCCCCTGGTAAGACGAGAGTTAACCACAAGAAGAAACAGCCCAGAGTTGATTCCCATTCCATCGGTCTGTGACCTTTGTGGTTTTAATATGAATGGACTGAGTACGAGTCTATGATATGATGTAATGTAATGTAATAGACACCTTTGTTGGGCCAAAGTTATACGGCAATAAAAGATAACCTACAGATTACCGGATTGTCTTTGGCCCTTATTCATGTCTTAGTAATCTGTTTTGGGCTCTGTTATTTTTATTATGTAGGACTATATTCTGTATTCTTCCAATGGACTAAACTATCATTAGTGATTTCGATTAGTGACTATCATTTGTAAGCAAATTGAAGAAATAGAAAATTCATAATTTGTGAAAATGTGCCAGTACCCCTTTAAGTTTTCAAAACTTCTTAAGCAAAAGCATTTTTAAAGAAAGAATTTTGTAATACGATTAAAGGATGATGGAAAATACCTTCTATATGGATAATAGCCGGGAATTGCACAATTGCACGTGTATACGCCATCAATTCGTGGTTCAGTCGATTCAGAGCTATAGGTTCAGTTACAGGCTATTTCGTGAGGTGGTTACTATTTCATCAGAACGGACATAATTTTGTAGACTGTTAAAGCTCCGCCGTTCGATTAAAATTCGCCGATTCTAATTACGAATCGCTTCTTTTATGATAAATACGAAGTTTGAGCCTTGTCATTGGCGGATATAGTTTATCCTGCAATTACAAAGAACTGTGAAAATTTCAAATTTAGAAAAATTGGTGGGTATGGCGCGCTCTAAAATGTGCCATTATTGCTAACCCAAGTATCGCTTTCATGGAGCGCATTACACCATACCCTTGTGTGTTTCTTCCGTACAAATGGGTGGCACTCTGAGTATACTCCGCTTTGACTGGCAGCTGGGACTCCTGCACAGCGTAAGAACGTTAGAAACTGGAGCCGTATAAAAATACGAAACCAGTACATGTGACAGGGAAACGTAAAATGCGGCCGTAAATTTATCTCAGCTTCAAGCCTTTTCAACGGAGGGTGGTTTTTGACTTGTTAAACAATATTGTGAATTTAAAACGGGCATTACAATATTCTGACCAAATTTTTCACGTTCTGTAAGCTAAAACATCAACGACGTGAATTACGTCACCACACTGTAGTGGTTATAAAAAGGGGCGAGGAAGGAAAACCGAGAAGGTAAAAAACAAAAATAAACACCGTTGGGTTGTAATGTAATATTTATGTCGCTTAATTACTTAATCATCTATGAGTCAAATTAGACATGAGGCATACCTACATTGATTGAACCTCGACCTTAAGAACAGCAAAACAAGATAGTCCCAACAGAACTCAAAAGTTAAAAAACGCACCACCAGGATCCAAAAGGATTCAAATGAAGAGGGGACTGGGAGAAGAAACTGAAATACAATATAAAAAACACCAGTCTCAACTGAATGTGTTACAGGATAAAAAGACGAGACAGAAAACAAACAAAGTTTTGACACTATAAAAAATGTCTTTATCAGACACGAGGAGGAATGGCACTCCACCACACGATGACCAGAAGCAGACAGAGTGCATTGAAATAAGCAAGTAGAAAAGAAAAGTGTGAAACTGGATGAATAGAAAGATATACCAAAAGGAAACAAAAGAAAAGAATTCACAAAGTGGAGTGCAGGATATGCACAAAAGGCTATGACTGACACATGTGAAACAAACTTGTAAAAAGAAGTGCTCAGAAAAGGCCCAACATCTAGGAAAGAGTCTGTGGATGGAATATAAATAAAGTCATCCAGATTTTATTTACTTCTCAGATTTATATTTCATGCCATATGGAGTAATTAGTGGTTTGTAAGGATCGATATCCAGTGTTGTCAATGGTCAGTCTCATGTTTGTATCCAGTTTTGGTTGGTTTGTCAATAGCAATGCGATGAGACATTTGCATTGTGTCCGGGAGAATTAAAATGTTTAGCGATAGGTTTGTTGCGTTTGTGCTGGTATCAGCACAATGCTCCAAAAGTCTGGTTTTAGTGGTCGCTTGGTTTCGCCAACATACTGTTTTTGCACTTTTTACATGTAATGAGGTAGGACAACATTGTAGAATTAAGTAAGAGCATATTTCGATGTAATGTGGGAATTGCTTCCCCGTGGGTATGCTAAAGTTATAAAACTAGTGACCGTGGTGCACAGGCTCTCATGATATTAATGGGTGCATGCAAGTACATTTTCTTACAAGGGTGAAACCCTTGGGAGGAGGATGTGTGAGAGGGGAACCGTAGATCTAACAAGTAGATCGTTAAGGTTTTTCGGTCTCCGAAAAGCGCACGAACATTGGAATGGTCGCTGCCCTGCACCTTTCGAAAATGAAGAATAGGGGCATAAATTAGAGAATACCACCAATCTATGCAGTAGCATATGCAAGTTCAACACTAAAGGTACCCTGTTCCTTGGAAGTGTTGGATCTAGAAGCGACCTAGGTTTGAGGGCCGTGGTACGTGGAATAGCCACTCTTTCGTTGAATTTGTTCAACTTTAGAGTATGGGTATCCCCTATTATACAGTTGATTCTGAGATCTGCAAGTCTTTCTTCCAGTACTTCATCCGAATAACAGAGTCTTCGGGTAGACGGAAAGCAAGACTTATGGAAGACTTGTTTAGTATGATGGGGTGACATGATTAGCCTAATGTAGATCTTGATGCTTATCAGTTGGCTTGGTATATTTCGGTTGACAGCTTGCCCCCTTTGATGATGACTTCCATCGAGGAAGGAATACTAATCTCTAGTATTCCGATGTAAATTTAATAGATGGATGGTAATTGTTGGCAAAGTCCCAAATTTGTTGAAGGCCTCGATGCCCTCTGACGCACAAGATGAAACACGTCATCGATTAACGTAACCACAGATTGTTATTGGGCTGTCCTGTAAAAGTTGTTCCTCCAGGCGTCCCCTGAATATGCAAGCCATAGAAGGTGCGGCTCTCGTGCCATCGCCGTACAAATATTTGAATATAATGGTTATTCTTCAAGAAACAAAATTATTTAAGTAAGGATGAGTTAAGAAAGTTGGAAAATCATGTCTCTTTGTTGGGTGGTATGAGATGAATTGAGGAACGGTAAGCTGGCTTCAAGGCTTCCTCCCATGGGAATATTGGATCAAAGTGATGAGCCGTCATAGTTGCTAATAATGGTATGGGTGGAAGGGAGCTTGTTGATTGACACTCAAAAGTCTCAAAGTAACTGCTGTTCTGTAAATAGGATGAAAGAGTGGGGAAGACTTTTCAAACTGGAGAGTTCAACCATACAAATATCTTTTCTGTAGCTGTACCCAGATCCACTGATTGATGGTAGACCAACTGAAAGGTATCAATGTTTTGTGTTACTTTGGGGAGAGATAAAATCTTCTGGCTTCGGTTGTTTGGGAGACAATGCCTCTCTTAATTCAGATGATATAAACTCCTTACTCTTGGGCTTTTTGGAGGCCCGGGAAACAATTGTGAATGTGGTTGTGTCGGATCTTTGTCCAAAGGTTTATAGAACTTTGGCGTCTGACAGTTACGGTGACATTCAGCGAGATAATCTTCTCTGTTCATAATGACGCCAGCCGACCCCTTGTCGGCTTCTTTAATGATGATCTCTCTTTTTGCATAAGGCTTTTCAGGGCTTGACGTTTTCAAAAGCAACGTGGAGATGTTACTGAAGGTCCTCTTGGACTGAATTTTCTGTAAAATTTGTGACTCAACTGAGATGGATGGATGCATCCAGGGCCTTATCTCTACCGGACATAGTGAGTAAAAGTGCCTTTTTAATGTAGAAGAGGATGTTGAAGTGCAGAATCATCTATCTGTTCTCTTTGTTGAGGTTCGACCTGATGGTTATAGTAAAACTCTTGCGTGTCAAGCGACGAGCGAACCTAATTGACATCCGCCTTCACAAGAACGGCGTCTGGAGGACGGGGGTAGGACAAAACTTGAGTCCTCTACTCAAGATGGTTGTTCAGCTTCGTTCAGGGTGTGACTAGACAATTAATCACCACATGGTCCTTCTTTGAAGATTGATTTTGTTGTCTGCGATAAATGGTACGCTTAAATCACATTTACGTTTTCTTTTTTTTGAGTACACGAGTGTTAGGAGATACGTTGTTTATGTGTATGTTGGGAATCTGTTCAGTATGTGACAACTGTTTGTTAAGCGGTCAGCAACATCGGTGTGGTATTGCCTTTCTTAAACTGGCAGTTATTAGCAAGTTTTTTATTTTGGTGTGTAGAAGTGAAAGATGATAATTGGAATGTACATACTTCTGAAGTTTTTGCAAGATAAGATGATATGTTGTCAATGTCAACTGAATGGGACAAAGGTTGCAATGATTTTAAAAATTGTTGGAGTAAAATTGAATTATTACATGAATGGTCTGTAAAAGTAAGTCCAAGATTACAGTTGGATGTCTACGTAGAGGGTGATCGCATTGCACGGAGCGAGTTATACTGGACACTTGATAGTGTTTAAGTGTTAAACATGTTGGAATGATATTTTATGTTTACCATACCAAAGAAAATTGTAGTGTGATGAACATTGGCCAGCTTATCTGTGTATTCCTGAGTAGATTGAACAATTGACGTACACGATGAGGAAGGACTAGAAACAGTTGAAAGCTTGAAGGACTGCGAAACCATAATGGCTGCGTGGGGACTATCAGAGGATTATGAAAGAACAGCAAAAACAAGATGGTCCCAACAGAAACTCCCAAAGTTAAAAAAACACACACCAGGATCCAAATGGATTCAAAGCGACTGGGAAAAACTGCAATATACAATATAAAAAACAAGCTCAATGATGTGTGCATGATAAAAAGACCGAGACAGAAATCAAACACGTTTCGAACACTTAAAATGTCGTTATCAACGACACAAGGAGGACTAGCCCTTAACCAAGCCGATGACCAGAAGCAGAGTGCAATGAAATAAGCAATAGAAAAGGAAAAAGTAAACTGGATTGAATAGAAAGATACAGAGGACACAACAAGAAAGGAATTCACAAGCTGGCAGTGAGGAATCAAGGGGGTGAAAACGCATTCAAACCAGTCGTTCCGTGTGGGCTGCTGGACATTTTGAATATGCACGGAATAAGTTATCAGTTGGGTGCTTGTTATACACACATAATGTCACTTACATACAAACAATCCGCCAAACTAACAGTGTTGGAGGTTGGGTGCTATTGGGTGGTTAAATTTTGTCCTACCAGGCCACACAACGAATGAAATGACACATCAGTCGTTTGATTTAAATAAAACCGCCTCAATGAATCATCTTTTCACATAAGCGCGCATTGCATTATGGAAAAAGAGTATTGAGAACAATGATCCAGGTACACTGTTATTATACCTGGCCACCTCTAACACTACGATAATTGTATCACTACCAATTAGGTATATGCAAAGCGGCACCCACCGTAAGTGGAAGAAGCGGAGGCAGCCATTGTTTCTATTGTTGGTACTCTCGGTTTTTTGTGGTCGGCAAAACATGCGAGACGTTGAATTTCTAAAGAAACGTAAACGTGTTGCCTTCTATCTATATAGAACCTCTTTGGCAGGATGCACAAAAGGCATTGAATGACACTGTGACACAAACTGTAACAAAGAGTTGCTCAGAAAAAGGCACATCAGGAAGAGCTGTGGTGGAATAATAGAGTCATCCCAGATTTTATTTACTTCTCAGATTTGATGTTTATGCCATATGGAGTGGTGGTTTGTAAGACTGATATCCAGTGCTGTTCAATGGTCAGTCTCATGTTTGTATCCAGTTATGGTGGTTTGTCAATAGCAATGCAGATGATATATCTGCATTGTGTCCTGGAAGGAATTAAATGTTTGGCAACAGTTTGTTGCGTTTGTGCCTGGTATCAGCACAATGCTCCAAAAGTCTGTTTTAGTGGTCGTTGGTGTCGCCACATACTGTTTTGACAACTTTTACAGTAATGAGGTAGGACAACATGTATGAATTAAGTTAAGAGCATATTTGATTGTATGTGTGAATTGTTGGGGTACTGCCTAAAGTTCTAACTGGTGACCGTTGTTGCACGGCTCCTTCATGTTATTTATGGTTGCATGCAGTACATTCTTTACAAGGGTGAAAACCCTTGGGAGGAGGATGTGTGAGAGGGGAAACCGTAGATCTAACAGTAGATCTTTGAGGTTTTTAGGTCTCCGAAAGCTGCAACGGAACATTGGAATGGCTGCCCGCACTTTATGAAAAATAACAAAACAAACTGTTACCAGTTGTTTCACACAAGGGGGGTGAAAAGCAGTCAACAACAGTCGTCCGTTGTGGGCGCTGACATTTTGAATATTGAACGGAATAATTATCAGGTGGGTGCTTGTATACACACATAATTGTCCAAGTCGATACAAAACAATCCGCCAAAATTAGTCAGTTGTTGGATGTGGGTGCTATTTTCGGTGGGTTAATTTGTCCTTACCCATGGCACCAACAATGAAATGACCACATCAGTACAGTATGATTACAAATTAAACCGCCTCAATGAATACATTCTTTTCACCTAAGCGCGATTGCATTATGAGAACAAGAGGATCTGAGCACATGATCCAGGTACACTATTATACACCTGGACACCTATAACACATACATTAATGTGTATCACTACCGATTGTGTATATGCAAAGCCGGACCACCCACCGGTATGTGGAAAGAAGCGAGGCAGCCGTGGCTTTCTATTGTGTTGGTACTCTAGGTTTTCGTTGTGGGCGGCAAAACATGCGAGACGGTGCATTTCTAAAGATTACGTTAACGTTTTGCAGACCACAAAGAATTCATAGAGTACCAACAATTAGAAAGCACGGTGCCTCCGCTTCTTCCCAACATATGTGGGTTACGCTTTGCATATACACTAATCGGTTAGTGATACAAATTATGTATGGTTGAGAGGTGGCCAGGGGTAATAATAGTGTACCTGGATAATGTGCTAGATACTCTTTTTTTCTCATAATGCCAAGCGCGCTTTAGGTTGAAAAGATTGATTCATTGAGGCGGTTTGGTTTATTTATAAAGACGACTGCATAGTGTTATTTCATTGGTTGTTGTGGCCATGGGTAGGAAAAAAATGAACACCCCAATAGCACCACCATCCAACAACTGATATTTTGGCGGATGTTGTAATGGAACACAATAATTATATATAGTAAAATTAAAAAAAAAACTGATAATTATTCAGTGCAATATTCCAAATGTCAGCGTCACCCAGAACGGACGGGATGGTTTTGAATGGGTTTTCACCCCCTTGTGTGAACAAACTGGTAACGGTTTGTTTGGTGATTCTTAAGAAAGGTGCAGGGCAGCCATTCCAAATGTTCCTGTTGCAGCTTTTCAGGAGACCTAAAAAAACCTCAAAATATACTTGTTAGATATACGGTGTCCCCTCTCACAATCCTCCTCCAAGGGTTTTTACCCTTGTAAGAATGTACTGCATTGCCAACCATAAATATTCATGAAGAGCCTGTCTGCAAAACACACGGTCACCAGTTATAACTTTAGGCAGTTTGACCACCACACAATTCACAACATACAATCAAATTATGTTTAACTGTAACTTCATTACATGTTGTCTACTCATTAAATGTAAAAGTGTCAAAAACACAGTATGTGGCGAAAACCAACACGACCACTAAAAACCAGAAACTTTGGAGCATTGTGGCTGATACCAGGCACAAAACGCAAACAAACCTGCGCTAAACATTTTAATTCCCAGGCACAATGCAGATGATATCATCTGCATTGCTATTGACAAACCACCAAAACTGGATACAAACATGAGACTAACATTGAACAACACTGGATTTCAGTCTTACAAACCACCCAATCCATTATGGCATAAACATCAAATTGAGAAGTAAATAAAATCTGGGATGACTTTATTTATTCCATACACAGCTCTTTCCTGTTGTGCCTTTTGTTGAGCAGCAACTCGTCGTTACCAGTTTGTTTCTACCTGTGTATTCATGCATTTTGTGCATTCCTGCCAAAGAGGTTCTATATAGATAGAGAGGACAAAAACGTTACGTATCTTTAGAAAATTCATCGTCTCGCATTTTTGCCGACCACAAAGACCAAAAACCCGCCGCAGGCAGTACCAACAATAGAAGCAATGGCTGCCTCCGTTTCTTCCACATAAAAACGGGGGTGCCGCTTTGCATATGATACACTAATCGGTAGTGAAACAAATTAGCGTAGGTGTTAGAGGTGGCGGTTTATAATAATAGCTTGTACGGATCATTGTGCTCAGATACTCTTTGTTTTCTCATAATGACAATGCGCGCTTCCCCCCCCACTGCACCAGCCAAAAAAGAGCGTAAAAGGACAAAAAACAAAAACAAAAAAACAACACAACACACAACACACAACAAAACAAAGAAAAACACGAAAAAACTGCAACATGAAAAAGAAAGTGAAACCAGAGAGAAAGAAAAAACGCAAACAAACTATAGCCCTACAACACCCCGACAACCCAAAAGAAAACCACAAGACCAAACAAAAACTTGAAATGCTAAAACACACCAAAATGAGTAAAACCCACAAAACAAAACAACACACCGACACAGAAAAAACAAAAAACAGGTAGAGTAAGCCAACACAAAAAACAAAAAATCAATGTAAGGAGCACCACGCAAAAAGCGAACACCACAACACAAAGAGGACACACCTCCGGGAAACCACAAAAAAAAAAAAAATCAAAGAAGGGAAAAACAAACAAAAAAAAAAACACATAGCACCCAACATCAAACAACGATTAGTTGGACGGAAGTTATGATCGAATTGACATTATGTGTGTATACAAGCACCCAAACTGATATTATTCCGTGCAATATCAAACTCGCTCAGCAGCCCAACAACAAGACAGGCCCAACCCCCAACCCCCACCCACCAGACCCCTGCCCCGTTTGACCACATGCGTTTTAAAACCCCCTGAAGATTCCTGCACTGCAAGACCCTTGTGAATTCTCTTCTTTGTGTCCTACTGTAATCTTCACCAGTCTACTTACATCAAGTTTCAACTTTCTTTTTATTGCTTTTCAGATGCACTCTGCTTCTGCGTCATCGCTTGGTGAAGTGCTAGTCCTCCTTGTGTCTGATACAAGACATTTTTATAGGGTCGAAATGTTTGATTTCTGTCTCGTCTGTTATCCTGCACACATCGTTGAACTGGTGTTTGTTATATGTTATCAGTTTGTTCCCCAGTCTCTTTGAATTCCATTTGGATCCTGGTGTGTGTGTTTTTAACTTTGGAGTTTTCTGTGGGACCATCGTGTTTTGATTTCTTTCATAATCCTCTGATCAGTCCCCACACAGCCATTATGGTCAGGCCTTTCAAATGCTTCATGGTCTAGTCTTCTCATCGTGTAGTCAATTGTTCAATCTATCTCAGGATACACAACGAGAAGCTGGCCAGAAGATGTTCATCACACTACAATTTTCTTTTGTATGTAACATAACAATATCATTCCAACAGGTTTTTTTAACACTTAAACCACATATCAATTTGTCCCAGTATAACTCGCCTCCAGTTTGGCATGCGATCCACCTCTTACGTAGGACATCCAACTGTATCTTGGACTTAGCTTTTACAGGACCTTCATGTAATATTAAGTTTTAATCCAAAACCAATTTTTAAATCATTGCAACACTTTGTCCCATTGAGTTGACATTGCCACATATAATTTTATTCTTGCCAAAAAAAACTTCAGATGAATGATGGCCAAATATCATCTTTCACTTCTATACACCAAAATAAAAAAAAAAACTGGCTAATAACGCCAGGTTTAAAAGAAAGGCTCCAGTACCATCACCGATGTTGCTGACAGCTGTAACAAAAAACAGTTGTCACATACTGAACAGATTCCCAACATACCATAAACAACGAGCTTCCTAAACAACTTCTGTGAACTCACAAAAAAAAAAAAGTAAAGGGATAAGCAGTACCATTATCGCCAGACAACAAAATCAACTCAATGAAGGACCATGTGGGGATTAATTTGTCTAGTCACACCCTGAACGAAGCTGAACAAACCATTTGAGTAGGGACTCAAGGTTTTTTTGTCCTACCCACAGTCCTCCAGACCCAGTTTTGTGAAGGCGGATGTTCAATGGAGTTCGCTCGTCGCTGAAAACTCAAAGAGGTTTTTACTTAACCACAGGTTCCGAATCTCAACAAAGAGAACAGATAGATGATTATGCACTTCAACATCCTCTTCTACGCAAAAGGCACTTTTACTTCCTATGTACGGTAGAGATAAGGCCCTGGGATGCCTTACATTCATATCCAGGTGATACACCAAATTTACGGAAAATTCAGTCCAAGAGGACCTTCAGTAACATCTCCACTGCGAACGTTCAAGCCCTGAAAAGCCTTATGCAAAATAAGGAGATCAAATTAAAGAAGCGACAAGGGTCGCGTCGTTCTATGAACAGAGAAGATTATCTCGCTGAATGTAACCGTCAACTGTCAGACTCAAATATACTATAAACCTTTGGACAAAGATCCGACAGCAACCCATTCACAAATTGTTTCCGGGCATCCAAAAAGCCCAAGATGAAGGAGTATAATCATTGTAAATAAGGAGAATCATTGTCTCCCAAAAAACAACCTAGCCAGGAAGATTCTATCTCCTCCCCAAAGTACACAAAACATTGATAACGTTCCAGTTGGTCGACCAATCATCGGTGGATCTGGAACAGCTACAGAAAATAGCTTTGGATGTTGATTACAGTTGTTGAAAAGGTCATGTCCCTACTCTTTCAAAATTTCATATGAGCAGGACAGCAGTGGAACTTTTGAGACGTTGGAAGATGTCAATCAACAAGAGCCCCTTTCCACCCAATACCATGTTAGCAACTATGGACCGTATCATCACTCTTTATTCCAATCTTCCCATGGAGGGAAGGCATTGAAGTCAGCTTATCGTTCCTCAATTCATCACATACACCAACAAGGACATGATTTCCAACTTTCCTTCAGCTATCCTTACGTTAAATAATTTGTTTCTTGATGATAAACCAGTACATTCAAATATTTGGTTCCGGCGATGGGCACGAGAGCCGCAACCTTCTATTTGGCCTGCCTATTATGGGACGCATGGAGGAACAACTTTACAGGACAGCCCATATAAAACCTTATCTTGTTACGTTACATCGATGCGTTTTCATTTGTGGTCAGAGGGCTCGAGGCCTTCAACAATTTGTTGACTTCGCCCAAACAATACCATCCACTATTAAATTTACCTCAGAATACTCTGAGATTAGATTCCTTTACTCGATGTGGAAGTCTTCATCAAAGGGGGAAAGCTGTCAACCCGACTTTCTATACAAAGCCAAATGATAGCTAAATATTCATTGGCAATCATGTTCACCCCATTCATTATAAACAAAGTCTTCCATACAGTCTTTGCTTTCCGTCTACGAAGCTTTGTACTTCGGATGAAGTACTGAAGAAGAAAGACTTGCAGATCTCAGAATCCAATGTATAATAGGGGATACCCCATACTCTAAAGTTGAACAACAATTTAAGAAACGCAGTGCTATCCCATGTACCCACTGACCTCCAACCTGGGTTTCTTCTAGATCAACACTTCAAGTAAAGGGTACCTTTAGGGTTGACTTTCATCCTGCACTGCCCCAGTAGTATTGGTGGTATTCTCCCATTACTTTATGCCTTGATTCTTCATTCTCAGAAGGTGCAGGTGCGGCACCATTCCAATGTTTCCTGTTTGAGCTTGTCGGAGCCCAAAAACATCAAAGATCTACTGGTTAGATTAGGTTTCCCTTCACACATCATCCTACCAAGGGTTTTCACCCGTGTAAGAAATGTACTGTATGCAACCATAAATATCATGAAGAGCGTGTGCAACACACGAGGTCAACAGTTATAACTTTAGCTAGTACCCCAACAATTCACACATAATCAAATATGCTCTTAAAATGTAATCTACAATGTGTCTACCCTCATTCATGTAAAAGGGGTCAAAAAACATGTTGGCGAACCCAAAAACGACACAACACTAAAAACCAGACTTTTGGAGCATTGTGCCTGATACCAGGCAACCAAACGCAAACAAACCTGTCGCGAAACATTTTAATTCTCCAGGACACAATGAGATGATATATCTGCATTGCTATGACAAACCACCAAAAAAAGGGATACAAACATGAGACTGACCATTGGACAACACTGGATATCAGTCTTACAACCCACCACTCCATATGGCATAAACATCAAATCTGAGGAAAGAAAATTGGGATGATTTATTTCTTCCATCACAGCTCTTTCCTGATTGGGCCTTTTTATGAGCACTTCTTGGTTACCAGTTTGTTTCAACAGGTGTCATTATGCCTTTTGTGCAATTCCTGCAATGCCAGCTTTGTGCATTCTTTTTTGTGTCCTCGGTAATCTTTCTATCATTCCAGTTTCACTTTCTTTTCTACTTGCGTATTTCAGTGACACTCTGCTTCTGCGTCAATAGCTTGGTGAAAGTGCATTCCTTCGTCGTTTTGATAAAGACATTTTATGGTCGAAAACGTTGTTTGATTTCTGTCTCGGCTTTTTATCTGCAACACATCAGTTGTAGGAACTGTGTTTTTGAATTGTATATGCAGTTTTCTCCCGTCTCTTTGATCCATTTGGAGCTGGGTGTGTTTTTTTAACTTTGGAGTTTCTGTTGGGACTATCTTGTTTTTTGTTGCTGTTATTTTGAATAGTTAGAGAGTAATTTAAGACTACTGGTTCAAAATAGGTTTTAACATGTGAAATTTATTTAATTTGGGACGGTACTCATCATCATAATGAAATTTGTACTATTTTTGAAGAAAATGAGCAAAAGCTATGGATGTAGTCTAAACCAAAGTTTTAACTCTGGATTTGTCCTGCTAAGCGGGGGTGGTGGATTCAACTCGCGCTCCGGCAAACAATGCTGTGCGGTGGGGGATTTATTGGGCCTGAGGATTTATTGGAGCTTAAAATGCTATGAAACCAGAATTGACCTCAGGCTCACTTCTAAATTCTCACAGAATAATTAATGACCCAACACACCACTAAGTACTTGGACATTCTGCCACAGACTTCTGGTATGAGATGTAATACTTGCAAAAGCAGGCAACCCAAGTTGGGGGCCCTTGATCCAAATTCTGTAAAAGGTCATGAACTTAAACAGCAAGTTTCTGATTTGTATCCATTCTGCCACATTAAGTCATTATCACAAGAGACAGAATACTTGGCATTAAAGATCCTGGAAATATTAACAGGAAAAACTCATGCGAACTAAATATGAAAAAAATTCAAAAACAATTTGAATGATGTTTCAGAATGAAATACCTATACTACAGCGTGGATTCAATAAAATGAAGATCAAGCTTTTTTTTTCTGGGAAAAGGATGCACCTGTCCTGTTGTGTCTAATTTGATATGGTTTTGATTGTCTACCCAATTTTTATCTTTGACAATTTTGTGGGATTTCACTGAGACAATAAGCTCATCAACCAAGGACACAGTTCAGTGGGTTGTACTTGTACAATACATTGCACAGAACCGACCTTTGTGTGATAGGGTATCTATATCATACCAAAAAACAGGGTGTATTTTTAAATACATTGGTGAATGAAAAGCTACTGAAATCTGCCCCAAGGGATTTGAGATTTTACTAACTCATAGTGTCTATCTCTGGACAGGAGTGACCAAATGAGTGGGATCAAAAAAGCACAGTTAAAGTAGGAAATGTACTTTGAAAGGGGGGTTAACATTATTGATCATAAGGGTAGTTTATATTTTAAATACTTTTGTTTCTAATCCTGGTTTTTATTGACAACATGCGGTATTAATTTTTATAAAAATTACCTTTTGCAAGAAATATGCACAGGAATCCACAAGGGGGCTGATGGGACTTAGCATAAATTGCATGGACCGATTTGACACATCACGCTTGAGTGCGCTTAATTTGTAAAGGTATTCTGTCAAAGAAACAAGTTACACTGCAGTCAGCCTTCTATTCATGAGAACATGTTTCAATTGAAGCAATAAGTGTACTAAGAAGAGATAGGGAGTGGACAACAGGTGGGTTGCATTTCGTTTCTGTATTGAAAATTATGTTCACATTGAATAGGCACTCAACAACACTAATCAATGTAGGTGCGTACATCCACCTGTTGGGAATTAAAGGACCCTTTTTATGGTTTTCTCATTCTGCATCATATTCCACCTTTAAAAACCAAGGGCCCCCAGTGAGTGATACAATAACATTTTACTACAGGTGTCTCAAACAAAAAGGAAACCCACAAAGCGCCCTCTATTTTCACGTAAAGAAAAGAGTAAACCATCAAAGTTATACACATCTTGAAATGTGATTTATTAGGGTTGCAAACACCGAAAAATCATTCCAAAAGGAACAATTGATTCGGTTAGCCGATTGAAAATTTGTACAACTTTTTCATATTATCCACGGATTGTTTCTGTCTGAGCTGTCTTTAGACAAGCACTCGTTAGTTAGTAAAATTCTTTCGTTAGGGTTTCCTTTGTTTTTACGACCAAAGATCAGTTGGATATTGAAAAGGTTAGTTTAATTATTGAAATTTCCAAGATCTTCTCATCTTCTGTACTGCAGCTGCTCTGCCCCTCTTTCCTCCCCCTAGGGCTTACCCCCAATGGATTCCTCTTAATGCAGGCATTCGGCTCTCTTTTCAATTTCCATAATCGACTTCTAATCATTCTTGGTACAGATGCTTGCGAGGCAAGCGGTTATGTCTATTTGCGAAGTTCTCGCAAGTTTGCTCGTGGTTCCTGTACATACAATTCACTCTTCAATGTTTCCACTAGGGTGAAGTCTAGCGGAGTCAATTGGGGATCTTCGCAACAGAATAAACCGCTGCCTTTGCAAGGCATCCGACTGACACGAATGTTTATTAGAAGTCGATTATGAAATGGAAAGGAGAACAGAACGCAGCCCGAGCCAGGCGGTAAAGGTCATTAATCTCAGCCAATTCGGTCAACGGCGACCAAATCTTGACAGGCAGCACAATTTTGTTTATGCGCATGCGGATTATCAATTAAGCTGCTTAAGAGAGCGTGTGGGCTCTTCAATCAGCTATTAAAAAACTCCACGCGAGTAAGATCTTCACACGCTTTTCCGCAAAGTCTCTGGCGTTGTAATGTAACCGCCCTGCTTCATCATGCTGCTCCGGCATTGATTGATGTACACAATAACAGAAGCATATATAAAGTTCCAATTAGCACTGTGCTTTCTGATTTTTGGCATTCACACAAAATTATGGAGGACGGTGCATTGGACTATTTTATCTTATTTTCATCTGATTAGATAAGTTTGTCAGCACATTTATAAAGTATAGAAGATGATGCATGTAAACAAATAATGGGTATCTGGTGACCATTCAACTTATAGTATTGCCAGTATGGTAGAGTGAGTGTTGTAGTTTGTGAATGTCAGAGTCCACTGGGGTTCAATGAGTCAGAGTCCAGCAGGTCTGATTCTGCGGCGAATCCAAGTCCACGGCATGGGGCCCCTGATGTTCGAGTCCATGGGAACCGAGTCCGAGTCCAACGAGCATGGAATCCAAGTCTGAGTGACTCGGAATCGCCAATTGAGTCCGGACGGGTCCGGCTGTCATAAACTCCACATCGTAGTGCCCAGCGGGCATAGTAGTTTAGAGCAACGTCGAAACGACGGGGAACGTCGAAACAGGTCGACGTTTTTATAAATTTACGTTCGAAAAATGCCAATTGAATCGAAGTTCTTAAGAACGCGTTGACAAACTCGATTTGATTTTTCAACAAAATAGTGTGTAAAAACTCTCGACGTCTTTTCGACGTTGTACAGCGTCTATTGCCCACTGGGGCGCGTCACGCGTCACAATTGCCAAACCGATTGCGTCAAATCGTGTCATACATGAGTGGAAGGTTCCAGACACAAACAAGATGTTTTCATGTTCACAAAGGAATGTAAGACGGGACAAAAAAAGCAATACGTGGGGCTATCTACACAAGAGCACCAGATTGCATTAAGTATGGGTTACTTCCAAGATTAAAGAGTGTGGAACGTGAGTGGACTGGTCTGCAGAGCACCGTTCATTGCCGTTACAGCATGCTTGTTGCGTTTGTAAAAAAACAAATTTATCGCGTAAGTGCGTGCACGTCAGTACGTAATGGAATGGCGTTATTAAGCGTGACACTGTATGACGCAATAGAAACTGCGCTAGAAGCGTGTTCCTAGCTGCGTTCCCTATATTCGATCTCAAGTTTGAGGGTGACGTCACGTGCCCGTTAGGTTTTGCACCCTTGAAACGCATGCACTGACCTTTCCATTGCAACACGCACGTGAATTAAGGCAGCACAATCGAAATGTGCTAAAGCAATGCAGAGTACCCTCAATGTGACTCAAGACCAAACAGAGTATACACTGCAGTACGTGGCTGTGCAGTTCATATGTATGTAATACACCGTGTCCATGCAAACCAGGATCCGATCGTGTAGAAGAACCCAGTATGTGTGAGCATACAGGACATTTTTGCCAGAAACACATGTATCATGGGTATATTGGTACTACTTTCCCTAGTAGCCTATGTTAACCAATCACGACCAACAACAATACGTGATGTCAAATCATCAGTGCATGCCTAGCCTAGCCTAAGCCTAGTTTGCTCAAATACAAAAAATCGCAAAGACTACCGGCTCAAGCAGCCAGGCTCGGCAGTGGGTGACGAGCTAAATTATACTAGTTCATCTCTGTAACAAAACACCACTACGCTACTATTATCTTCCCATGCAAACAAACTCCTTGTGGTCGCTGAACGATGATGGCAAACGCAAAACAAATTTGTGAAAAAGTTAACAACTCCCTAAAATATTCACAAAATTCGCAAAGTGCTTTTTTGTCTGTCAACATTTCTTCATCACAACATCTTTATGTTGGCACACAAATCAGCACACGCAAAAAAACGATTGACATACAAACACAAAATAAGGGGAAGAATAAACAAAAGATGATAATGAGAATAAAAAAGAAAGGAATATGCAACACAAACAAACCACAA
Source organism: Ophioderma brevispina (assembly GCA_023653785.1). NCBI lineage: Eukaryota > Metazoa > Echinodermata > Ophiuroidea > Amphilepidida > Ophiodermatidae > Ophioderma > Ophioderma brevispina. Next base: position 44,258 of record JAMKCH010002821.1, read on the forward strand.
AGGAGCATAGAGGTACCCATCGCAACCCTTTGAGAGATAAGCAAAAAATAAAACAAAAAAAAAAATAGAAAAAAACATAAAAAAAACATAATAGGAAAAAAAAAAAACAGAGACAAACAAGAATGAAAAACAGCTAAACAAACACGAGCTTTAAGACACAAACACGGATGAAATATAAAGCACAAAAAAACCAAAACAAAAAAAAAAAAACTTGAAAGTTTTTTTTAAAAAACACAAACTACAAAACAAAAAAAAAAGACGAAAAATAAAAACAGAGTGTGACACCAAGAACAAACACTAGTAAAAAAATCCCAACTTAAGCGCTCAACCAAGACAAAAAACAAAAAAAAGTAATAAAAACAAAACAAGCAAACAAAAGAAAAAAGGACCAAACCAGACCACAATGACCCCAACACACAACCACACCAGCAAACACAAAATACAAACACAACCATCGAAAAGACACAGCACACAGAGAAACAAAAAAAAACAAACAACACAGAAGCCACCAAACCAAAACCAAAAATAATAAAACAACAAAAAAAACCAAAGTAAAACGAAGAAAGAAACACCAAACACAAGAGAACAGACAGCCAGACAACAAACAACACCAGAACGAAAAAAACGAAACAAAACAAAAAAAGGAAAAACAAAACAACAGCAGAAAAGACACCAACAACAAAACGAAAAAAAAACAACGAAAAAAAAAAGGTGGCAAGGCTAACAAAAATCGGAATAAATACCCAATCAAAAACAAAAACAACACTGAAACCTAATAAAATTTTCAACTTATCAGAACTCTTGACCCTTTGGTCTCAAAAACAAAAGAAACCATAAACAAAGATTGAGCTTGGAGAATGTGTACAATCTAAAGATTATGAAAGAGTAACAATCCGTGGATTAAATGAAAAAAGTGGTACAAATTTTCAATCGGCAATGCATAACTCAGTTATTGTCTCTTTTGGAAGATTTCGGGTCCTGTCGGAAACCTAATGAAATGACACTTTCAGATGTGTGTATATATTTTGCATGGTTTATTCTTTTTCTTTTCGTGAAATAGAGTGTGCTTTGAGGGTTTCTGTTTGAGACACCCGGTATGTTAGTTAAGCCGAGTACAACATGTAGCTCACCAAACTGTGCCCATGGTAGAATCCAACATGATGCAGCTTACAGGGATGTTTTATAGTAGACTTCAAATTACGTGAGACTCCTAGCATATTTGGATGGAGGATGGGGTTCAATCCCCGGCCATGCAGAGACTAGGCCTTTGTTGCCATTACAAAACATATTGTGACCATGGCACAAAGTTCCTGTACAGAATCGGCTTACTGGAAACTGATGCATTCAGTTATACAATGGTCTGTTAATGATTGAAGGACTTATATGCCATTGGCCGGGATGTCAAATCTGGTTTGTGCTATCCTTACTTAATACAAGGTTGGCCCATTTTTGATGACCAAATAAAAACTTAGTTGTGTTATGTGTGCATCGATAAAAGAATGCATTATTTCTCTAATGCTGTTTTAAGGAATTATATTTTGCAGTGTCAAAGGTAAGTTATGTTCAAATAACAACGTTTAATGAAATAAATGCTGGTCTTTTCATCCCGATACTTCAATTGAAACATCCATCTATCTATCTATCTTGGATGTGAAATAATGCATGTTAGGTCAATATTTATTTACTAGCTACATTACTTTATTGTGCGAGTATCACAAACTTTTTTACCTGTGGCCATTAAAATAATTACTCTTACCTCTCACGGTAAATGGACAGACCTAAATCTTTTAATGAGGTCTCACTTATTTTGAAATCTACTACAGATGCTTACAACAAACATGGAAATTACACACTTCCAAATTCAACCAACAGACCTTTTCAAATTGAAGTTTTCCCAAACATGATAACCCCAATAAGCATGGTGGGAAAAAGTGGGGAATCTAGGAAGCTCCTTCCCGGGAAATTTGACCATTTGGAGGGAAATTTTTACTTTTCAGACAAAGAAATACATAAAAAATGGTGGGAAATCTATGGGAAATGTGACCATCTTCCCGGGAAATATGCATTTTTTCCGGCCCTGCCAATAAGTGTCCAGTTTTTAAATAAAATTTATCACAATCAGCTGTTGGGCACAACACTTGTGCTAATTCTGCCTCTCTATAATTCGCATTGCTAGCAAACACTGGCGAACATACGCAAGGGTATAAAAAAAAAAAAAAAAAAAAATTTGTGCTATCCTTACTTAATACAAGGTTGGCCCATTTTTGATGACCAAATAAAAACTTAGTTGTGTTATGTGTGCATCGATAAAAGAATGCATTATTTCTCTAATGCTGTTTTAAGGAATTATATTTTGCAGTGTCAAAGGTAAGTTATGTTCAAATAACAACGTTTAATGAAATAAATGCTGGTCTTTTCATCCCGATACTTCAATTGAAACATCCATCTATCTATCTATCTTGGATGTGAAATAATGCATGTTAGGTCAATATTTATTTACTAGCTACATTACTTTATTGTGCGAGTATCACAAACTTTTTTACCTGTGGCCATTAAAATAATTACTCTTACCTCTCACGGTAAATGGACAGACCTAAATCTTTTAATGAGGTCTCACTTATTTTGAAATCTACTACAGATGCTTACAACAAACATGGAAATTACACACTTCCAAATTCAACCAACAGACCTTTTCAAATTGAAGTTTTCCCAAACATGATAACCCCAATAAGTGTCCAGTTTTTAAATAAAATTTATCACAATCAGCTGTTGGGCACAACACTTGTGCTAATTCTGCCTCTCTATAATTCGCATTGCTAGCAAACACTGGCGAACATACGCAAGGGTATATAAGAACAGTGACGTACATTGTGTTTTTCTACAAAACGTTTCTGATGTTCATTTGAAAAGGTTTATTCAAACAAATTCTGTTTTTCTTTGTATACAAGTTCGTTCCTACTTTGAACCCTGGTCTTGAGTATATGTACATTTATCGAGTCAAATCAAAGTTCATACTTCTTTATACACAATTGTCACATACAAACAAGTGAAATAAGCACCGTAAAAGTGATTTGTTATTATGACACTTTATGGTTGCTTGATTTACAAGGTACAAAATGGGTGCAAAAAATGGCTCTTGCACAAGTTCTCTGGCCAAGAAAGTGTAGGGTGTTAGAAACCAAAGTATGTCAAATTCCTTTCCAATTTAAAGTATCTTTCCAATCATGCAATCATAAAAAACAATTTATATTTTTTTTCAATGTAGCTTTGGTTATTTTCAATCAATATACAATTTGCCATCTGATCTTTCATTTCAGGGAAAAAAAATGAACTTGAAGCCATCAGATGAGGGTCATAGGTAACCAACATCAATACATACAGTAATGTCAACTGACATCAAACTACTCATGCCAAGCTAAACGCCCAGTACATTTCAACAGTATATGCTTCACAATCACCTGTGAGGCATCTGATGAGTCATAAGGTTCACCAACACTCATATTGGCAATGTAAACTGATGTCTCACAAAACATCATGACAAGCCTAAAAACAAGTATTTCACAGTATATGGCTTCACAATCAACTGTGAGTCATTTGATAAAGGTCATAGGTCAACCACATATGTGATGTGACCAAGCAAAATGAGTCGGAGGAAGTCGCAAATATTGATTTGAGATCTGCCAAACAAAGGAGAAAAGCTTTTGTTTCTATTGTTTTGGCCACCATTTAACTGATCATATCTTTGGAAGTAATTGGTCCACTTTCAATGGGGGATTTAGCCAAATGTAGCTATTTGCATGATGCCTCAGTAACATGGAAAAGTAAAAATTGCATTGACCGACTCAGACTCATTTTGCTTGATCGCAGCACATATTAGCAATGCACACTGTGTCTCACAAAATCCTGCCAGGCTAAACTGCTAATAAATTCACAGTCTGTGCTTGTGATGAAGCACATCTGGGCCATCTGATGAAGTCATATAGGTCACACACATCAAATAGGCAATGTCAACTGATGTTCTCTCAAAATCACTGACCAAGCTAAAACACCTGGTAATGTACAGTATGCTTCCACAATAAACTGAGGGGCCATATGAGAAGGTTCATAGGTCAAAACACATCAATACATTATTGGCAATATCAACTGGTACCTCGCAAAATCAATGAAACGAGCTTAAACCAACTACAGTTTGATAATTTGTGGACAAACAAAAAAAAGAATGCATAGACTGCAGTAAACACACGCCTCATGTGTAATGTGTAATGTGTAAAGTATGCCCAAACATGTGTAGCTTGTTGTGCTTACATGAGGTTTGTGTATCTCCTGTCAAAGTAATTCTTCGCAATCCAATTGTGAGCCTTTGTGAAGGTTATATAGGTCAAACAACATCAAACCATATGTCCATAAGAACAATAGATGCAATCAATATTACACATGCCCTGATGTGGACTAATTTTACCATCAACTCAACTATAGAATAAAATGACTAAAATGCCAGAATATGTTAGAGAAAAAAAATCTCCAGATGTATTTTTGCTTATTTATTGCCAGAAATAGGTATATAAATAAACCCTGTGGACATGCAAAACAATTGTGGATAACAGATAACACTATCAGAAGGAGTAAACTGCATAGTTTCCTCCTACCGCTTTAAGCCAGTGATGCTAGTTCAGTGTAATTAGGCCACAGTAAGCATAATTTAAGATTATGCATTTGTGGTGCAATACCACAGTGCAATTAGTGCGTACCGCCCAACACTGAACAACACAGCAAAATATTTGGGATTCGGTTCATGGAACTCGTCAAGCAAATACTCAGTTTTTATTAGTTTTAAAGCCATTTTAAATATTTTGTTAAGGTCAGCTTTTCTTGCCATAATAATAATATTGCAGGCTTTTTTCGGCTGATAACAGAAAAATCGCCTGCAAGAAAATATCAGGCTCGTCTCGACTCGATATTTGATATAGGCTAGGGCGATATTTTTGTTATCACCCTCAGCCATTCCTTTATTATATAAATATTGGTGTCAAAACTGAAGTTCAGCTTTTACATGACCAATACTCGAATCTAGGGAAGTGTGCTTGATGTGAATGTACTGTTTTAGAACATTTTCTGGTTCTTTTATAGTTTTGTAGTAAATAGAATGCAATGTCAAACCAACAATTAATACTTTTGAGTAATATTTATCATTGTAAGACCACAGCTCTGCCCTTTGTGGAGTGGGGGATTTAGCATGCTTCCATTACCGAAGTTTTGTGCAGGAGAAAGTGTAACCATTTAGATTAACAGTTAACATTATTTTAATACCAAAGGGGACGCAGGATGGTCGATGCATAAATAGCAGACATCTACCTCGCCCCTGTACAACTACTTTTTGGATTTACAGAAATTGGGTATATCTGTATTAAAGGTGATTTTGTGATTTCAGCACCTTATTTTTATTCATTGATCACATAGATATCCTTGAGAAAGCTTATTCACAAATTTGAGTTATCCCGATCTTTCGGTTTTTGTGTTATGACAAGTGCAGTTCCCCACGGCACCCATAGGCCACGTGTACTGTAATTTATGTATGGGACCGAAAATACAAAATTGCAAATTTCTACAGATTCGACCCGATTTGACACGTAAGATTAGTACACTGGATTCAAAAGCTAACAGTTCAATATTAAAATCTCAACTTTTTTAGGCAAGTCAGGGGAAAGGTGTGCCCCTTTCAAATTTCATTATTTGAATTTCATTCTAGTGGTGTTATCACTTGATACCAGCATATATCGTACAATTGTGCTGCCAAAGCAGAGTCATTTTTGTGTGTACACTGCTGATTTTTTTCTTGGAAAATTTTTCATGGGAAATGGGGATGGCATTTCAAGTATGGAAGTCAGATTGGAGGGAGGACTCCAATAGCTTTTTCGAAAGCTAAAATTGGCCAGCCGAGCAACACTTAATGGCTTATATAATTTCTAGTGCAAATCAAACTTTCTGATGCATTAATTGGCTTAATTTTGACTAAAAGTGTTTAAAAAACAGTTCTATATTTTTTTCAGAACTTGATGGGGAGAAAACAAAAAAACTTGAGACAGTATTTTGGTGGGGGGGGGGGGGGTCCAGCAAAAGTTTTGCAGAGAGGATCTCCAGTACCTTCATAAAAAAAACTGCAACACTACCTAAGGCAAAAATCATGTTTCCACTCTTCTCTCCAAACCAAGTGTTTAGCTTCCCACCATTTTGTTATATAAATACCCAGAAAACACAATATCTGAAATTTAATATAGGAAGCCCCACAATACACCAATTCCTTCCATAACAAATGAAAACAAACACTACCGTTTTGCGGCTTTCACATGTATGCAGAAGAAAGGAGACAACTCTCGCTCTTCTCTGATACAAATCTTAAATGGACTGCTATAGTCAACTTAGTTATAGTATTATCAAAAAAGGACTGACATAGCCAAGGGGTCCCCTTGGAAGGTTGTAGAAAATCCCAAAAGGCCTATTCACAGGTCACCCAAATCGCCCACTGCAAATTTCTTGCACATTCTTTCCATGCGCAGGGTTCAAGCCATACAGTAAACAATCTCAGCAAAATTTTGATAGGCATATTTTGGTTGGCCATCAAAACATTAGCTATAAAATATTATACACAGCAAACATGTCCTACCTGAGGTGACAATATCTTACACTTTCCACCACAATAGATTTAAAGGTACTCTTCTTGAAAATGCAATTGAGCATTGAACTTGCTTGCTTTCATCCAAGCAATTATTGGTCATTACACTCTAATTTCACACTTTTAATTGGGCCTCATTTCAATATGATTCACATCATATATACTTCTGATATTAACTTTGGCAAACATGTGACAAGAAATTCTGTATAAATTATTGCACATGGCCGGGACTTGCACACAAGGTATTTTTGAAATGTTAAAACTCCCCGGCCATGTCCCGGGCAAGTCCCAGCCCTGCGGGCAACATTTTTGTGTCAAACCCCGGCCAGTCCCGACCCCTGCTAGCTCGGGCAAAAAGCTTCAAAAATGCGTCAAACTCGATTGTGCGATTTCATTTTGATGATGCTGCTTTCAATCTTGTGTATTGTAGCTTTGTCGTACTACGTTTATTAGTTTTTGTGAAACTTGCCCTTTCGTTTGTCCAACCCAAAATCTGGCTTTTTGACATGCGTGAACACCATGAACAAGTCCCGGCATACGCCTGTTACATCCGGGCAAAAAAAAAAAAGGATCAACTCCCCGGGATAGAAGGTAGTACAAGTCCGGCCATCCCCGGGTACCAGGGGCCGGGGCATTTTTTGATAGTTTTCTTAAATTAGGCAATTAAAGATGCACTAAAAACATACCTGTACCCTAAACAAGTATAAATTTGTACCCAAAAATTTTTTAACTTTGAAAAAAACAGACATCTGTCTGAGCATAGGTTAATCTGTACCTGATAAACAACAATAATAACTATTCAACAAGATTATTTACAAGTAATTTTATGTTCATGTAAATACAGGTATCAATAATTTTACTGTTTATCTTGGTTTCAGAAAAATGTTCATTTCTTTTCTTTGTTTTTTGTTCTTTTTGTTTTTTTTTGTTTTTTTTTAAACATTCAATTAACAATTATACAGCATATACAGTTTGGCTGTACAGCTCTGTTACAATACTATAATCATATATCTGTAACTAGGGTAATGCTAGAAGTTGAGATACTTGATACATGCCACTGCTGGAATTGATCAGCTAAAGGTCCTGCAGTACCTCCTGAGTGTAGCAAAAATGGCACAATGTAATAAGACACCCTGTTAAGCCATACTGCTTGTGTAATACTGCAGTGTTGAGTCAGTAGAAGAAACAGCAGATTCGAATCAGCCAGAGGCACAGGTGCTTTCCACAGCAGACGTAATGCCGCTGTGCATAGATCACACCAACATCAGGTCACACACTGCTCCCATTGAAACATGGATACTTACTTCGGATTTCCCAAGACAAAAATCGAAGACCCTGTAGGATTTCTTTTGCCTGAATGGTCTTTATACCACCTGAAAAATCCGTTTACACAGAAAAACCTCTACCCAGTACACATATTTGTTTCTTGTTTTAAAAGCTTATTATATACACTGATATCAAATTTCCACCGGATGGCTACTAGAGTCTGTTGAAGAGGATATTTTGAACAATGGCAGTCATAATAACCCAGCGGGACATGGCAGCTCTGGGTGCTTCATACATAGGAGTCACGATTGCATAATCTTTAAGCAGTGCAGAGTACAGTTTAGCTAGTCAAGTGAACAAACTATCTTCAATGTAAGATGAAACCAAGATCAATCACTGTGAACAGCCCTGGTTTTGTAGATAGAATAATGTTTTGTATCAAGCTTATTAATACTCTTTGAACCTGGAAAGGATCTCCTATTTGATCCTGAGCATGGACACCATTCAGCCTTTGCTTTATGAGTAGAGGAGGTTTATCTACAATAATTGCCTTTTGTCATTTCAGTTTTGTCAAGTCGAGTATGTTCTTTCTACCTCTTCCTTTGTTGAATCATGGTGGGTTCACACTACAGCACTACAATGATACTACCCTTTGCACTACTTTTTGCACAAAGCGTATGTTGTACATTGGCGTGCAAAATCGTGTTCAAAAGGCTAGTGTGGGCTGACGTCTGTCGAAGTTTCAATAACCCATCAGTCACCATCTCAAAAAACATCGCCTATAAAATGAACATTTGAAAAGTTTCTGGACTTCTATTTGGGGCACACCACACTAAATCCACACCTTGTTTGATGTTCAATGGTAACAGTTCGGTAACAAAATTTGATGGGACATCTGTGTGAGTGTGTTCATCAGATGGTGAGAGCTGCAGAGCTGCCTGAAGAAGAAAAACAGGGGGCCACAATTCCCACATATGAAAGAAATGAAATTATTAGGCCCTTTAAAGTCTAGATATTCAAAATGTGTGATTCGACGTGCATTTGCTGAAATTTGAATGTGCAACAAAAATAACAGACTAAGAGCAAAATTTAAGAGGATTTGGTTGAAAATGCTTATACTCTGCCCCTCCTGAGCCTTCTGAAGTTTGCCATTTTTGTACATTTCAATGGAGTGCTTATTAAGTAGAGTGTCCTCTTTATCATTCTAAAATATATGATATAAAAAGGGCAAGCGATGGCAGATACAGATAGAAGCTTCTTGTACTCACACACAACACCTGGGGACACCATGAAATGGATTGCCCGATAGGTTCGCCACACCACTTTTTATTGTCTTGAACAAGACCACCCTACGTTGGTCAGTGTGAGTCCATAGTGACCATCGCACTGTCACACCGAAGAACCTGGAAGGTCTCAACTCGGTTCCCTTAATTGGCACAAATTGACCATGCAAACTTCACAGGCGATGAAAAAGTGTCAAGAATGGCGAATTTCCATGAATATGGTAGTACCACTAGCTAGTTGGTTGCCTTGTTTTCTCACCAATTCAAGAGTAAATGTGCCAGATGTGTGAAGAAGCAACGTCTACCCAATATTTTTGAATCATCAACACACATACCTTGTGGAGGTATAAAAGGCAATAACTACATGCACACGCCCTACACAACAAAATGATTCAAAAAGTTGGCCAAACAATAGAATACCTTAACACTGAGTATTTATGTGCTAGAGCGGTCGTTCGCATGATTTTTTTTGCGAAATGGTCGATATATTTATTGTCGACAACTTTTTATTATCGGTATCATTCAAACTGACTGATTCTTGTACAGTTGTAAGTTTATCTTATAATTTGGTCTAGATGAAAACTCTTTAAAAGTTTACACACTATGACCCAGTCAACGCCACATAGGGTGCTCCTTAGGGATGTTGAGTAGAGGGGCAAATACACTTAAAATTTGCAATATGGGTCAAGGCACTTTCATGTCAGGTATGCAGGACACTTGTATTGTTTTGCTGTTGTATTTTTTTCAGGTTCGTTAATTCAATTAATGGTGAATTAAACAAACAACTCCTGAAAGAAAGATTTAGGATACATGGCCCGTTTCCAGTAGACCCTGTTCATTTATAACACCTGCTTGTCAATATCACGTTTTATATTTCAACATGTCAAGATATGGCCTATAGCGACAGGTATGCAGACATAAGATATCGATGACAGCCCTATAATGTGCATCTTTCTTTAAGGACTCCTTTCAAGGTACAGTTGAAGGGTAGGATATTGATACGTATCTCAAAGAGATTTTTCCCACTTTTTGAGTTGTGCATACACAAAAATAAAATATTAAAAAGATATCGTTCACTCCTTCACAACAACAAATAAACACACCTAGATTTCTTATATGCTCAGCACACTTTTGTAATAACTACAGCAAATTCTCACTACTATCATGTCCAAATCACTGTTCAAGATTTAAAATCTTTCAAAAACTCACAACAACATGCATGCCACCCAAGTATCAAAGCTATCTTCCGTCGGACTTAATGCACTCAGTTCCACAGCACGCCATCAGCCGCTGTATGTGCCTAGGGTAAAAGTGTGATACACTACGCCGAAGAGGCTGGTTGCGAACCATGCGGTACATGTCCACCATGTGAAGGAATGTGAACAAACATCGAACAGTACTTGTGAAAAGACATTTCTTAAGTTAGCTATTGTGAGTTGGAATTGTCAGCATCCTCAATGTGGGAGCACTGGTAGGGGGCGCCGCTGTATTGTCTCGGTTCTGCCGATGCCGTTGAGGATGATCCTATTGTGCTCGGTACAATGTTCAAAAAAGTCAAAACTATAGCCTCCTGCAATATGCAATACAAACATTTGTTATCATATGTGAAGTTTTGTGTTAAATAGCTGTAAAAGAGCCAATTGTCTACAGAATAACAAGGAAATATGCATCCAAAATCATGAAAATGAGACAACTGGGAAACTAAAACACTAAAATAGATTACTCAGTATAACCCATACTATTGTCGTAATAAAGTCCCCCCTGCAATGATTATGCCCCCCCAGTTTTAGTTGAAAATACAAGGTTTCTAACCGTTAGGTTAGAAGGACTGATAATAAGTACAAGCATGCGAGAGGAGGAGGAGGAGGAGGTATAGTATTAACTCCACACCAACCACTATTGATTATTGCAGTCGTGGGTCTAACTGCAATGTGGAGCTACAACGACGCGTCCAAATTCTGAAAAATAGATTGATCGTGGTCTTTGATCTGCCGATATCAAGACACCAATTCATGATTTATTGTTTGCTCTTAATGGGATAACTTGAAAAAGATGAATAATATCTTCTCCTGTGGTTTCAAGTGTCTAAAACATGATGATTACATCTTAACTTTCATCAAATTTTATATTCACTTCTGCTTATTTTCACGCTTCCTCAAAATACTATGTAGTCAAACGTGCAAGACACTCGTCATTCCACCTTGGCATATCAATACTGGTAAGCGTACATTTACAGTACAGAGGTGCCACAACCTTTGGAATGACATCTAGTGATATTCGCCGTCATTTGTTCAACATGAATTTGTATGGATCTTTAAGTAAACTCTTAGTAAATAAATGGTTTATTTTTTTCTAGGTTTAATAAGATTATTTAAATAACATCATGTAATCATGTAATTTTTGTTTCATGAGGTGGGGAGGGTTATATTGTATATATCTCAGGATTTTGTTATATTTTGATTGTCATCTTATCCTCAGGGGATCCTGGGAGACCAGTATTTATTAATGAATTGAGTTACCCTGAATAAATTAAAATACTACTACTACTACTATGTATATTTAGTGGTCACAAAGATACTTTATTTCAATTCAATTCTACATCATATGCACCTTAATCATTACACACCTCCAAGGAAGAACGCCCAGTTTTAGAACAGGAGGAAACCAGAGTACACAGAGCAAACCTGTGAGGCTGAGTATGGACTGGAAACCAAAAACGCACATGAAAAAAGCAGGCCCGATTGAGGGTCCACCCTGGGACCACAGTGGTGTGAAAGTGCCGGAAAGACCCGTGGCACTGCACTAACCCCCCCCCCACACAACAACACACACACCAACAAGCATTGTAAGAGAGGGCACTCAAACATAATTCAAGACCTTTGTAGATTTTCACAGGGGAGCTCATTCTTTACTGGTTTAGTGTCAGCGACATGCGGCGCGTTTTTAAATATAATGGTCGAGCTCTAACAAACTTAAAGTCTCTTTTCCCCATTCAACTAGTGTAACTGCACACACACAAAAAGGTCATCCCAACCACTACCTCCCGTACCCATCAGCGCACACACAGTCCCACGCTTTTAAAGTCTATGAGTGAAAAATCCATTCAGGGTAGACCATGTGAAAAAAATGGCCACTACATTAAGGATTTTTATCATTAAGAAAAGGGAATTGTACCAATCATTGGCAAATTAAATGACTGTGGTAACCATAGTAACATTATATGAATATTTTATTGTTAACAACTTGCCATATGGCTTTGTTTGTGAGAAAGCTGGACTGGCAAAACAAACTATTGTGGGAATACAGTTTCAGTGAGGAAATGAAGTTCCCGCAACAGCCTCCTCCTTGCCCAATTGTATACACCCTATATTCATGGGACTGTAAATGGAAATTGTATGAGAAGAAAGGTCAGAACCTCTAGATTCCAGATATCTAATTCATTATTCATGAAGTGATTGGGAAATGTTGCCATCAAGCTGTTAAAAGCAAGCCGGTCAGAATGACTCAGAGCTAGCACTGAACTGAGTCTATGCTGGTGTGTGCATTGGCATGTGTGTGAGTGAACCAAGTTAGTACCCCCATTGGGAGTAGTCGCAGCATTTGCATGGGTTTAAATATGTCAGTGGGACTAGTACGGCACAGAGTTCACTAGGAGACTCTGTGTGTGGAATAAGTTTGATATGTTCATCAGTGCAAACTCTACGTAATAAATCAATATTACATGGGCAGTGACAAAAATTCAGACACAATATATGGTGTCTTGATTGACAAGGTGGCTAAGTCATGCCTTATCCACTTCTATTTTCAGTTTGTGACTAACAATTACATTGAACACTGAATAGGGTTGCAGTGATAGAGTTGGAGGTGGCCCACTAAAGTCTCCCTCCCTCTCACAGCCACTTGTTGCTATGTAAACATTCATATTGTCAGTTTTGATCTAAACCCTGACTATACTCGGGACAGAAACCTTTTGATGAGCAGATCCCTTCGGTAAATCTTCGGTAAATCCCACAGTAAAATACACAGAGAACAAGGAATCATGTGCTTGGCAAAGTGTTTCTGTTCCGAGGATAGATTCCCCACCTTCCCACATCAAAGCTGGAGAAAAATAACAGTAATTGGTTAATTGGTACTCTGACTGGAAATTTAACTTATATTTACCTGTTGACTTGAGTAGACATGTAAGCTGAAGTAAGACAAGCATGGGAGCCATGTACTGCAATGCCACTACACACAGGTAATAAAATACACGCACAACCTGCACCATGAGAACACATTGAATGAGAAATAAATAAAGATTGACAAAGACAGGCATTTATGACAAAAAAGAAAATATTGAACAGGCATGAGAATCCACTTTTGACAAAAAACCAACAGTGTGAAAATGACTAAAATGGCCCTAAACCAGGCTGAAAATAAATAAAAATTGCATAAATCTTAACAACAAAGCCTGAAGTCAGGCAAAAGCCTGAAAAATTATCCTACCTGATTGAAACAGGGACCTAAAAACATCTCTAATAACCACAAATTTGTGATGGAAAATGGGCTGAAGAAAAGCTGAAAGTTGAACAATGAAAATAGCTGAACCATGAATGGTTTGAAACCTCTAAACAGATATAACAATATTTAATTTTTTTATCACTTCCAACTAGACTGTGAGGTCAGGTAACATTGCTAACACAACAAATCAAAAATCTTTTATCATAGCAGACAAATACTCTAATTTTAAATGATCAATTGCCTCCTTGAAATCTTTTGACACAATTTGGCATAATAATGATTTTCATTCACTACACCGACATGACCAATAATTTACCCTAATAGTTGTATGGGTAATAGCGCTTTCATACTTACTGTGTCATTTTGAAGCGAATCGGTATTCCATTTCAGGAACATTTCTGATTAGATTGAATAGAGCAATTTAAACACATACACCCTACGGCTGTCATAATAATATGTGACATAAGATTAAATTTTGCCAGTGATTGCTTTTGTACAATTTAAAAATCTTTCCCTAGAGATGTCATAGAGAAAGATTAACCCATATTTATGACCTAGAGTACAGGTAGGTGCCAAAAACACTGCTGGATTTTATTTTTCTAGGGAACAATGATATAAATCTACACATATCACTTGTTGAAGCATTTAATTTGGGGGTTTTTGAGGCAATCAAGGCTACCCAATCTGATCAAGAAAGGGTTAGATTATACATGTTAGGAGTAAAGGGATAGGGTAAGGAGTAGGGAAGTAAAAGAGTTAAGGGTTAAAAGGGGGATGACCGACTCGACTTTGGTATATAAAGTTTTCATCTTGATAGAATGGCTTTCACCCCACAACCCACCTGTTAAATTTCCACACCAATACTTCAACCTCTTTTGATGTGATTTTGTAATTCCCAACAAGTACTTTGTGAAATTAATATTGGTGACCAAAATGGGACACCATTTTCGCACAAAACATCCAAACCAAAGCCCTTAAGCCCTAAATATTTCACAGGGTAAATGAGACTAGTAGCTTTCTTCAGATACAAAAATGTTGATCACTTCCATTCAAATCTTGCGTTCTGGGGACTATGCTATCTCGATCGGACCCTGGCCCTTTAAGGTTAGGGTAGAGGGGTAGGGTATGGTTAGGGTTTTAATTTGAGTATTAGGGTTTCAGGTCAGAGTTAAAGTTAGTTTTAGAGGATTTGGGCCTTTGGTTTTAAAATTTGGAGAATTAAGTGAAAGAAATGTTGTGTTACAATTACAAGAACAAAAGATGTTACCATATAATATGAAAACTTGGAACTATTATTTAAAGCTATTTATGTAATTTGATATCAATTGAGCACTCAAACTTCCAGTTTATATGTTTATACTTTAAATCAAACACAAACCCAAGGTGTGAGAACTATTATGTCTGGAATCAAATCTGGAGATGATCGTGAAATGTCGTGTGTTGACCGCGTATGCACAGCTTCACCTGACTAGTAACAATCGTCCTAGTACATAAATACGTTAGCAGATACACACATACACACACAGAGTAATATGTAACTTTTGTTTGCGTGCTACGCTCGGTGCAAACACTCACTGCGATCTGGCACAGGGCGATGCGTCTCAGATTTGATCCAGAATAATATACACTTAAATCGCCTATTTGCAACCATGCATACCACTACCATGGAGGGCCAGCCAAGAAACCCAATTTTTAACGTCGCCATTGGTTTAACATGTAAAAGCGAAATCCTGACAACAATTTTAAATTTTCTTAACCCACCGTTGCAACTTAAGAATCAACTCCACTGTAAAGTTAGTTCCTGGTGATTTTTTTTTGTATGAAAAATGGAAGCGTACCGAGGTTGTATGTGGGTCATAGGAAACACCCTAACCGACCCCTATCAAAGCAAAACACCCAATTTGGGGTTTGTGGTTTTCACTTCTTTTACTCTAATTCTTTGGTATATTTTGGGGTGAGTTGCAATATTGAATGAGGCTTGGCGTCATCGTCTGCCACTTACTAAGACAGGCTTAATCTTCCTCTTAGTATTATAGTGTATCACATTTCTCAGTAAAATAACCTACAAATTTAGATCATGTCCCCCCCCACACCCACCCCCCCCTCCACCCCCCACCCCCCCACCCTCTACAGTTAACGCTTAAGGGCAAGCATTAGATCTATCGACTTACACTTTTCTGTAATTCTAAACTGTTGATACGCCCAGCCCTCTTTCTTGAGTTTCATGCCCTCCCGTTTCTTTTGGCATGTTTAAATATGTACTGGTAGATATCTTGTCAATGAAGCACTCGGATAAATCACAATGACTGGTAATGATTGGCTATTCTAAATAGGTCAAAGGTCGTGTCACTAACACTGTAAAAAGGAACGCATGAATTAGACTACAATTAACTGGGACACAAAGAATAGAGGACAAAAGGATCCATTCAGATTAAGCATACTGTGAATGTTCCAAATTGCTATCTGATTTCATGAAAGACCAGTTCTAAGCACGCTGCTGGTCGCTCTACAAGGCATTTTGCCTTCATGCAAGGTTTTCACTGGCTAAATCCTGGATTTCTTCTTTCCTTTAACCCTACTATCAATTGACCACACCTGCCTCAGTTAGTTACTCAAGTTTTTTACTTATCTTACATGGTATGGACATGTAGTTGTCATATGTGATTCTCTTTGATCCCAAAAAAATTCCACATTATACCATGTGTCATGCATGGTAACTAAACGTCTTGAATACCAACTATCACTTCACAGCTCACATGACCAATTCCGTTCAATAAGTCATTGTTGGAATCTATAAGCAAGCTTATATCAGGGATGCAAACCTACCTTCCCCTTGAAATCTATTGAGTTTCGATTGTCTCCTGCATTTAAATTCCTAACATTTTTGTGGTGTTCCAAGGCTCAAACAGGCAGAATTGGTCCATAGCCCATGATATTGCTTTCCTTCAACCTTGTCCAAATTTTATTTCAATAGAATCAGTATTTCCATACCTGAGCAATATCAAATTATTCCATTGATCACTATTTAAGAACAAGTTTGAGGTTCTGATTTACTTTTTATTTTTTAAAATAATTCTTATTGGACCATACACTGTTTTACAGGTTGTCTATTTACAAACTGTATTGAGCAAAACCAACTATGCCCTAAATCTTAATTCAAGAAAATTACAGATCTGAAAAACTGAAAAACTGGAAAAATTTCTCCTCTTTTCAAATATGCATGCTTTTCTCAAGATGACTCTACCCCCACTGTAAACCACCAGAAATCTCTCTCTCTCTAAAGATGTCTCGAGATTCTGAAGACACCCTACAGATATGCATCTGAGACCTTGTTCAACCCTATGAACATAAATAAAATCTTCACCGCACCAGCTATTATTGTTTGGATATTGTCAAAAGTCAGACATTATCCAAAATGCACCTTGAATCCGTCAAGCAAATACTAAATTGGGTTAACTATGTTACAAGGTACATCTGTGTAAGGAATAATTGTGTACATTCAAAATGGTAGATTCTCAAGACATAAAAATATTGCTAATTTTGCAATCTTCACTTCTAAAAGAGTTAATTATAAAATGTTACAGTTGAATTACTTCTGCAAAAAATATTCATAAGGGGCATTGTCAAGGACTAGGGGAACGGGGAAAAATTAGATATACCAATTGATATACGAAAACCACTATTTATTTTTTTCAATACAAAGTCATTGCAAATGCTTTTGGGTATGTTATTTTATGTGTAAATATATCTCTATTCTTCCAAGGGCCAGACTATCATTTGCGAGCAAATTGAAGGGAATTTATATTCTGAAAATCTGCCAGTGTACGCATTAAGGTCTGAGATGTTCAACTGAGAGAAAAAGGCCATTTTCATCTCGCCATTTTGTACAGGAATGAATAGGACTTGTATTTACTGGTGTGAAACCATTAGTGTGACCATAACTAACAAGCAAGGGGGAAGCCACATCGAGTGACAGGATGGAAGAGGTATAATCAATTCATACATCTAGCTACAGAGCTAATTGGCTAAATCTCACATTGTACCACTACATTGGTTCCTCTCTGCCGGTGAATCGTTTAGCCAGCTTTGGACTTGAGTAGAAAATCCCTGACACAGGTTTCAACCACAAACAGGGGAGACAAACAGAGGAGAATAGGAAGGCTTACAAGAAATGCCAATTCTACCGGTAAAAGCAAACAAAAGCACATACACAAATGGCAATTTTATGGAAGGGATGCGGGGAGGGTTATCAGTCTTTGATTTAATTAGTTTCAACATTTATATTACTTGTGCTTATTCTCTTCAAGCATGGAAATTCAACAACCTGTTCAAAGTTTGATTAAACAAGACTTAAAGCATGGTAACAATTTCTTGGCCAAGTCACTACTGCCAGGACAGAATAAGGCGACAATTGTGCGTCTGATGTAATTGACAGTGAGAACAAATGTCTCGATGAAAGGACCTGTAAGATAGTCAAGGCTTATTAACACAGGACGTTCGGTTAATGGTGAATTACTTTAACGTGAGAGAAAAAACGGACTTATTAATGGACATTTTTAATTTTAAACATACATTTTTTTTATTTTTAAGTTTTCCAAAAAAAAACACTACAAATTCGGACCAATGAAGATCTGTTCACGCTGATGACAAACCGTGCCGTAGCCCAATTGGTCGCCTAATTCTGTCCCCGACATAAGAAAAACCACCCCTCCCCCACCCCCAAAAAAACAAAACAGTGCACACCAGAGTACACATAGACGCACAGCAGAGTTACACGTAGAGCACAGCAGAGTTACACGTAGGACGGCACAACAAGCCAAGGCAGTGTGTCCTTGGCCAAGGGAATTTTACCCAGGACATAGACATGCCTGCAAGGATGGTTCCCAGATAATTTCTATTTTTGGCCCTGGGGCTGATGTTGAATTTTTCATGAGTGCAACACAAGGTTGTATGGCAATAGCTGCTGTTGTCAGAAATTCCTATCAATACGCCAAGGTGTTTAGGGACTCTGAAAGGTATTTTCAGGGCGAGTCACCTGAAGAACCCTTTCAGAGCCACTGACTCAAGGAAAGAGAATTGAGAGCCATCCTAATACATGGCAGCTATTGCATTTACAAACCTGTTTGCACTCACACAGACAATTGAGGTAATTAAAGTGCCTCTTTTTACGTTGCGAATTAATGGTGTATTGACCTTGGTCTTGAGGGGGGGTTAAGATTTGTCCAAAACATACGATGGGGGCCTGGGACCTTGTGCTATTGTGCTACCATGCGTTTGGGCCCTTTTGGCTACTACAGTAGTTGATTACAGGAATTCAAAAGGTTTTCATGCCGTTTGAATTCGCAAGGATTGTGACCAGTACTAGATCCACATCCAGATGTTGATCCCTCAGGAGGCTGTTGATCTTTGACCTCTTGGGTCAAGGTGGCTCAGAAAAGATTTAGGGGCTAGAGGCTATATGGTATAACAAATTTGGGCCCCAAGGAACTGTAGTGTCACAAAGAGAAGAAAATAAAAGACCTAAGTGTGACTAACACTACGTGCTCAAGTGATCGAGATCTCGATCAATACATGTGGCAGGTATGATAAAATGCTGCCTTTGTGGTGAATTAGCGGTGTTTTTAAAATGGTGAGTAGGGTAAAAATAAGGACCAGGAAAAAGTCTTAACAGAACAGGTGGTATACTTACTGAAATATTGGTCTATCCACAGTGTGTTTGAGTGCATCTACATGCATCTTGCCATATCTCAGGCCAGGAAAGGCAAGAAAAGCACCCAGTAACGAGGCTACCAGTGCTAGCAAGAACTTGAAGGCTATTTTGGATATCGGGCCCTTGGTGGCTATCCCCTGCTGCTCTAGAAACACCAGTGCATCATGGGTAAAATTACCATAAGCTGTATTAGAAAAGATTTAATGAAATTAAACAAGGTGAAATCTTTATCTCTATTTAAGACATAATTGATTCTTGCAGAAGTGGAGGTGACTACCCATGATTGCACAAGGTTAAAGGGGCAATTCATGATCCTAGCACCCATGTTTCTCTGTTTATGGTTTAACAGATATTGTTGAAAAAAGCTCATTCCCAAAGTTTCAGTTGATTCTGATGGTACACTTCTATATGCAAATGTTTTTAATCACATGAATTTCTGTCTATTTACAGGAATTGCTATTTTCTCACGGAAACAACCAGATGACAAAATTCCACTTTTAAGGCTAAATTTTAGCTGTTTATAATTTTTGAGCAATTTACCTCCACAGCCGTTTGAAGGTCTCATTTATTATGGTAAAACCAGAATAAAACAAAAAATATAAATGGCGACACAGTTTTTACAACTAATTTGAATTATTTATTCCACTGTTCAAATTTTAGGAAATTTCATTGCAGGCAAACATGAAATTTCTTCAAAATCAAATTTTACACATCTTTCTATGGAGAATTGGCATATAGAGGGTGCTATAAATACAAATCATGACCTTTGTAGGCCTATATGGCAAGATTCCCCCAGTGGATTTTTCTGACTTTTGTAGGGTAATAGCTCTTGCATGTCCCTACTTACATCAGTTATCAAAACTGTGTCACCACTGCTTAAAATAGTTCTAAAAATAGAGACAATTTGCATGGGGTCAAACAGCTGTGCCTCATGTTCACAATCACATCAACACCAACAACAAAACTCCTACCTGAAAGCAAACACAGCAGATTGTCTGTACATCCAATACTCACCATCGTTAAGTCCAAATTCTAGGATCCGTTCATCAACAATGAGTACTGCCATAGCAACCACCATAAAGAAGCAGCCAAATAAGATGCATAGAGAACGCTCGCCATCCTCCTCACTGGTAAAGTACAGGGCAGTGAGGGAGAATAAGACTTGTCTAAAGGTACATCAAGTTAAGGAAACAATCAATACCACTTAATCATTTCAAGGTCATTTTCAGTTATGTTGGGACAAATGTTAGGGGGAAAATGTGGTGATCATTTCAGGTTTCAATTTAGCCTTTGGCAAAGGCGCCTAAAATTTGTCTACCAACATGACCAAACATCTTTGTGCCTATAGCATACTTTTGTCCTCCCAAGCTAATGTGTTATCTAAGTATTATGTGGTCATTGTGTGGGTGGAATGTACCACCTAATTAATTGCGTGTGCCAACAAAATCTATCATCTGAACCCTTTCTTTACCCACAATATGAATGCCTGACAGTAATATAAAACAATGCAGCCAGACGATAGTATCACATCTGTTTGACCGCAATGCATATGCACAGCGTCCTTACTATGTAATTCCATCAATGTCATTTTCATTGTCCAGTCACTTCCCAGGATAGTTATGGAATATTTATCCCAGAATATAAAGAAAAACAAAACACACAAATTATACGCAAAAAGGCAATGTGCAAGAGATCCCAATGAGAGGGTGGTATAGCACATCGTATACAGGGATTAGGGACAGTAGCAAAATAATAATAAAGTGCAACACCTTGATCAAAGGCTAGTTTCAATTCTAAGTAGTTGTCCAGATAATGTTTGACACACTAGCACTTTGGTAGTTTTGAGGTCATCTAAAAGTCAAATCACTGTGTCTGAGTTTCCACAATATGTGGACGAAAAGGTTGTCACTTCAATCGATTCATATACGAGCTTCGAGTATGGACAAAACTAAATCGTGTTCAAGCCTATAAAATAATCATGCCTTTCTGGGAACTAAGAAGCATACCTGAGCGCATGTCAGAAATTTTC